>JBBMKA010000020.1:3136987-3155154 GCA_037833695.1 Sechiopsis laciniata | reverse complement strand
CTGTTTAGACAAAAAAATCAAATCATCTACGCATGAATAAATAATTTCCACATATATAATTTCCGACAATTACGAACGACAATGACTAATCTTTAGATTTTATCAAATCATAGAAACTAAATTCTAGTTTTTTAAAACTATAGTGACTAAATTTTTACTTTCTTCAAATTATAAAGACTAAATTCTAGTTTTTGAAACCATAAGGATTAAACTCTAACTTTCTTCAAATAATAGGGACCAAATTTTCAATTTACCCAAAAAAATGTGTTAAAAAAACAAGTCCTCCCAGTGAGAAATTATTCGCAGTCAATGACAAATACCTAATGATACCATCATCTTTGCCATCCTCCAGAGGCTTAAATAGAGCATCAATCATTTCCAACTTAGTCGACTGGGTCCTTACAGCTGCTCTATACCTTGATATCAAAGGCCATGATCTGGATCCAACAACCTAAGAGATCCAAAAGTAATACAAACCATCAAGTGTCTAGCTAAATAAGTTACTATCAAACCACAAGAAACAAAACTTATAGTTACTTACTGCAGCAATCGATGGCACATCTGATCGTCCAGGCGACCCGTGAGACACATCCATTCCCAAGATCAACGTTGGAGTATCTTTTATCAATGGAACACAAGACGCATGTTCAATAGCCAACAATGAGTTTATACCTCCCATCTAAAAACAAAGCGAGTGCGTAAGCAAAAGGAACCTAGCATAAAAAATCATTTGCTAAATAGGAACTGCTCAAAATTTAACTATTACCTTAGTGTTAATCTTAAGAAGTAGATTAGTGAGATACTGATCATTAACTTTAGTGGGGGAAATGCACTGTGTAACAACCCCAAAGTCGCATAGACACCTCTTCTTCCAAGGTCCTTTCACAATGCAAACGAAATGAGAGAATGAATTACTTACAAAATAATAAACAAACTGCAAGAATGGGATGAGGACAAAATGCAGAAAATTAATCTTAGGATTCTATTTCTAAAAGAGTGGAGACCTCACAATAATACATAAATAAATGTGGACTACTCCTCTCATCACCGATTAATTTTGAGATGGATGTTCACACTATCTGATATGCTATCAGAGTTTATTAAGCCAAACGGGTATTCGGTCCAATAAAAATGAAATTGAGATACGATTCAAGATTGGTGAGCCCAAAAGAGACACTATCTTGAGAGAGCATGTTAGGATCTCATATCGAAAAAAATGAAGACTTCACAACAATATATAAAGAAAGGTGGACTACTCCTCTCATCACCAATTGGTTTTGAGATGGATGCCCACACTATGTAATAATTAACAGTGCAAGTCACATGGACGACACTTCCAGCTTCCTTTACCAATGTAAAAGTCTAAAATAAAACATAATGAATGAATTAACAGAATCTGAAGAAAATAATACAATGGGAGGGATAAAGAATTTCTGACCATAAATATTAGAAGTTTTCTTTTCTGGGAGGACACAGAGAATAAACGGTGGAGGATTTTCTAACTTTGTTATACGCGCTGCCTGTTGAAGCATATTCTCAACTCTGTCAACAGGACTGGCCCTTCTAAAATGCTGGTCTTCCTCGATCAAAGCAAGTGGTCTTTCAAGATGCTGCAAATATATGTATGAACAAGAGTCCAATAAGACAGAAACTAAAGTAGATATAATATTGATTTGGTCAAAGTGTTATGATGTAGAAAAGCAGAAGAAAAAAAATCATGCAGCAACATAGTGCATGGTCTATTAAACCTACAATGCCTTTATTTCTTCCGCAATTGATAAGTTCGCGTGAAATGTAGCTAAGATCACAGCGTGCTGAGAAATTGATCACAATCCAAGAGTCAATGCGAGTGGGATGCAGAAGCGTCTGCAAAAGAAAGAAGTAGTGTTATATCAAATACAAAAACAACCATAGATTAGCAAAAGTCATGCATATCTATATTTATAGTTTTGTTTTTTGAGAACATATCTATATTTATATTATATATAAATATATGTTTAATACTCAAACTGTCGTCATTTACGCTTAAAAAATATAAACAAATTTATTTACAACATTTAATAATGGATCCTCTGATTATATTCAGTATTCAATTACAACCAATTATGAAGTTTTGAAATCTAATAATTTTGCAATCTTCCTCAAATGCTCTACAATTCCTACAAAATGTGCTTGATAAATAATATATTTTATCATAAGTAATAGTTTATACACACTCAAATTTGCATAAGAAAAATAATTTTAATATATGCTAAATAAAATGAAAATGCTATAACAAGATAATATAAATGAAAATACCAAATGCAGGGTGTGACGTCTAAGACTAGTATTCTAATAGTTTCAGGGAATTAGGCTTACCTTGTTATTAAAGTTCCATCGTCCATTACGAGGGATGCAATCGTCACTTCTACCAACCTTCAACTGAAAATGAATGTGTAAATTGTAATCATTTAATTTAAGGCAGAAGAAAAGATTGCTTAAATAAGGATGACACTTAAAATCTCTCTTGTGCACAAAACATAGTCAATTAGTCACCTTTGGAGATTCAAGTACACGACCCTCAACCTGTGTCAGTTGTTTATCTATTTTTAGCTTACACTGAGCTATCACCGGATCCTCATCATATCCATAATTTGTCAAAGCCTGCCAGAAAAATCTTCAATAAATCAACGATTATTAACAATAAAAGATATATGAACTTGGGTTCTGAGAAAAACTTACATTAGTGAGAATTTTAATTTTTTCCTGAGGCTTCTGTCTTGATTTCTCCACCAAAGATGCTCTTTGCATTGAAGACAATGCTTTTGTGTAGCGTTGAAGGGAAACAAGCGAGCACAACTAAAATCCCAAAGGAAAAAAAGAATGTTTAACATCTTTAAAACAAAATCATCATGAAAGTGCAATAATAACTTTTAGGCACAACGATTGTTCAAACCTCTAATGGCAAATAATTCGGCTGTTTAGGCCTCCCAACATCTAGACATGGAAAATCAGCAGAATAAGTCAATTCAATGCCACAATGTCTGACGAAGTAATCATACACAGTAATGTCAATCATCTCCCCATCTGGACTGCCGTTATTCCTCAGTTTCATGGAAAAACTAGAACAAAAGCAAAAAATGAAGTTTAGAATCATTTCAGAACAAACGGTAGCAGAAAATTTCCTTGCAAATTGGTTCGTGCAACAACGGCATACAATTGTTGGTTACATGGTTTCTCACTCAAACCAATAATTTTAAATTCCATGTTTCGATGTCTTGCTTTAACCCTCAAATTCCTTAACGTTCTTTTTGCCTGGACATTAGCAAAAACAAGAATGAAGAGATGTTAGAAAGAAAATAAGTGCAGCACCAAAATAAAAAACTGAATAATGTACTTGTCATTTATGTACCTTCATCCAGTCAATATAGCGTGGTTCATGTACATTCTGATTGGCTAATAGGAAGTCGATCACTGGTCCCGGTTTCACGATCATCGTGGTAGAAACATCTGCGAAGTAATATAAACGATTCCATACTCATGAAGAATGGTATATATTGGTATGCTATACAACATACAAAATCATATATCAATTGAAAGACTTGCAAGAAAAATAATAAACAAAAATATTACCCATATTCAAAGATAATCCATCTCGTGTCAAACGGAAGCTGGAATGGAATCCCCTTACTCCTGTTACCCCTCCTCCAACATCAGTAAAGTTCCTTGAATCATCATGGAAGAATGACTGCTTTACCAAAAGACATCCCCTACATAAAAAACGGGACTTTGTCAATATAATAGTTAACTATTAGATAGTGTGGACATCTATTTTTCTTATATATTGCTATGAGGTCTCCATTCTTTTCGATGTGGGATCCTAACATTAACAAATAGAGAAAATATGAGCTTAGGACATAGTAGAAACCAATTACCGGTTTGCTGCTTGTTGCCTCAGGATAATGTCAAGCACTCTCAATGCATCCTGAGAGCTGCCATTATCCACCTCTGATCCCTTGAGGGCAGTAAAAATGGATTTCATTGGAATTTTTGTAGCGAAGCTTAGAACAACATTAAAAGTCTTAGAATTATGACTACGCTTCGACTTCTTCCCAATCGCATTTGGGCTCCCTCTGCCCCCAAAGTTGCCAGTTTCTCTGTAACAGAAGTCACTGTAAGTTATAAATGAAAGAAATACATAAGTATTAAGTTAATATGAAATGATACATGGACATACGGTTTTGCATATGATCCCTCTAGCACCACTATGAACTCAAGCTTGTTTTGCGGCAGCGGACCAATGGAGTAAAGACATTTGTCTCCATCATATGCAAACTTTTTATTGGCAAGTTCAGTAGAGTAAGTTTGATAAAGTTTATCCATCAGTTTCCGCCCAATTTCCTTCCCTTCAACAGGCCTGTTATCTTCATAACTAATTGAAACCTGTAAGCCAAAAGCAATAAGAAGTATAAACATGAAGCCCAAGGGAGGAGTGCAGGCAGAAGACAAAAATTTGAAAGCAAATGCATACACTGTATTGATAGAAAACTATATCTGGAGCGTTAACAGAAACTCGAAAGTGGTTAGTGAGCAAAGGAATGCGTCTCCCTTTGCTTCCTACACCGCATCTACTCATTATCGTATACGTAGGAGCCATTGCTTTTTCTGGCTTCGTATTAGGAAGCAATGGTGGCGCAGGCGGCAAAGTAGAGTCTTTGTTTTTTAGTCCAGGGCTTGTAATGTTAGCCATCTTTTAAAATAAAAAGAGAACCTGGAGCATGGAACGCACAAGGATTAACAAGTTATACAGAACACAGTACTTTCATCAAAATACACAAGTAGAGATCATCTTAACAAAATGACTATGCTCTAACATCACAATGTGTATAAAACAAGTCAATAAAAAATATCCAAAATCTAAAAACAAAGGCACTTTATAGCATTGCAAGACAAACAAATTTTACGGACGGATCGAGCTTCACCATTCAACAGAAAAACAACAGAACCAAAACTGTAAAGCCCCCAACCATCTTTTTTTTTTACATTCGTGATTATCCAGACTAGTTTGCGCACACCTCGACGAATGTCATGGGACATACCATGAATGGTAGTCACCATGAATGGGACTCATCTCCTCTTACTTGCCCAGGAAAGCCTCTTGTCCACTAACTTCCAAAGTTAAGCAGGATTGCAATTCTTTGATTCTTTCTTGATCATCATAACTTTCATATATTTCTCGATGTATACAAAAAAATAAGCAGAAATATTAAACGAGCAAGGTAAATCATACACATGATCCGAAGACTCATAAATTCATAACTTGAGTTGAGAAACAAGAGAAGATAGACAGCTAAACATTTGATCGAAAAAAATCCAAGAACAAAAAACAATGAATCTTAACTCGATAAACCAAGAAAACAAGAAAATCGCAGTCCTGTGAAACGTGAAAAGAAAGAAAATATCATTCACATTTGAAAACAATGCAACAACATACACAAATAAAAAATCACTGAAAATGCTCAATCCAACCGTACCACCAAACACAGAGACCAAAGAAAAGCGTCAAAACAAAGTAAAACAAAAAAACCGAAAGATAAGAATGCCATACCAGTAACAGAGAAGACGAATCAAGCAAGCAAAGATTACAGAAAACAGAAGAAAAAGATGAGCCTGAAAAAAAAAGCGATACTCCGTTTAGGGTTTGGAGAGGAGAAATTTGGAGAAGATGAAGATCAGAATTGTTGCTCTGTTTGGCTGCTGCAGTGGTTTCAGAGGAAGAAGAAGAAGAAGCGCGAAAGACAGGAAAACAGTGCTTATTTTGGAAATAAATTTTTGAAGCCTTTTTAAAGTTGATTTTGCGAGTGTGATGAGAGAGAAATACGGTACACTCACGTACTCTACGTTTTCTATCCGATTCTTGTACAGCTACAAGGTAAATAAATTGAACGGTGGTGATTTCTTCTTTTTCTAGTGATGTACGATTCGAATTGTAAAGTGTAATCGGGTTATTTTCTCAAAAGTTACTTTATTCTATTATATATAATCGCAAATTTTTCAAATTGATTTTTTGTTTTTATGGAAAACATATTTGCCTTTTATCCTTACTGTTTGGATTTTTTTTTTTTTTTTGGGGGGGGGGTTTATGATAACCAATTTTAGAAATATATATGGATTTATAGCTAAACACTTTTTCTTTTTTATTTTATAATTAATCTTATTTTTGTGTTTTTATTTAATTTAAATATATTTATTTATAAACTTTAATATTCCCCTATTTAACCAGTATTTTAGTAAAGTTGTTTTTTTTACTGTTTCCATATAAAATATCTTTTCTATTTTGATGTTGACTCCCAAAAAGCTGCACGTAACGTGGCACTTTCAGAATTACAATTTTTTTTTTTTTTCTCTCTCTTTATGTGTAGTTATCAAAGGAGGTGCAGCCACCAAACCCTTCCCCCAAAAAAACGAAACCATGTAAGGTCTCTTCAAAAAACAAAACCATTGAACTTCTCCCCAAGTAACCTATCATCGGATAATTTTTTATTATTATTTTTTTTTACTTTCATTTTTCTATTTATTGTTTTTCTTACCGGAAGGCTAATTTCATTTCATCAAATAAGTTAATGGCGCAAAACCAGCGTCACAGGTTTCATTTCATCAAATAATTTTATTTCATTGTTTGGTTTTAAATTAATTCAAAACTAGCATCACAGGTTTGAGTTTGAGAATCAGTATTTGTCCTCTTCTTTTGATATGTGCTAAAAAAAAAAAAGCTAATTTCCTTTCACGTTTTTTTTTTAATGAAAACGATCTTCAAGTTTTACTATTTACGTATATTTTAATTGCAGTTTTCAATTTGAAAAGCTTTATGTTCCTTATGAGGAAGAGGAATATCCAATAAACATTATTGTTTTTTTAAAAAAAATCAAACATCATTGTTAATATGAGTGATATTGGTTTGGTTTTCTTTAGTTTTAGGTTAAATCGAGAACTGAATCGATTCAATCAATTTGACAAAAAAAGAACTGAACCAATGTCCAATAAAAAATACAAAATCATTGGTTCGATTTTTCTCGATTTTTAGACCAAACCGAGAATCGATCAAATCAATTGAATTGATAAAAATAATAATTGAACCAATGTCCAGTAAACGACAAAATCATTAGCTCGATTGTCTTCGATTGGGTTTCCCTACAATTTATTTATTTATTTACTATTTTACTTGTTTTACTTTCAACTCTTATTTGAATGTTTTTTACCTAAAAATTCTCAAAATGTAAAATTAAATCTAGGGGTGCAACAAAAAACCGAAAAAATGAACCGAATCAATCCAATCCAATTGATTGGATCGGATCGGTTTTTAGCACAAAGTTGGACATATCGGTTTGTAATTTGAAAAAATCAAACATATTGGATCGTTCCAGTTTTTGTTTTTAAAAACCAATAAAAATCGAACCAAACCGATATATATTGTCAATAACTCATATAAAGTCATATTCCTTCCATTATTTAGAAGATTTTCTTAAGTCAATCTCTTACAGTGAATGTTTTTTATCCTTCAAATTTTAATATATTTTCCAAGTAACTTTCTCAAACTTTACTTTTTCATATTAGTTGTCATTATCTATTTGAAACTAATTTTACGAAATAAAATCCGATGCAAGGACTGAACTTTTATGAGATTTTTTATTTAGTTTTATGAGAAATGTTGTTTTTGATATATTAAAAAAAACTGGACACTCGATCGAATCCAAAACGAATAGAATCAATGGTTCTATACTTTATTAGCTATTGGATCGAGTCAATTTTTTGTAAACCGAAGATATCAGTTTGGTACAAAACTGACAAAAATCGAACTGAAATCACCCCTAATTAAATCAAACAAAAATAATTAACCATTTACCAATAAAAAGTAAACTAACATATAAAAGACAACAAAAGTATAAAAAATAAAAAATAAAAAATAAAAAAATATTGATTCCGTTAGGTTCTTATTGGTTTTTACAAATAGAAACCGAATGGATCCAATACTTTTAGTTTTCTCCAAATAAAAATCAATATGTTCAATATTATGTTAAAAATCCGAACAAATCCAATGGATCGATTTTGTTTGGTTTGGTTCGATTCGATTCGATTTTGTCGATTTTCAGTGTTAATTATCACCCCTATTCGTTAACCTCATTTTTAATGAGTGAGTTTGATGCAATATTTATATTATATTTATAAAATATTGAATATGTATGTATTTGAAGGTATGTATACATATGTGAGTGTGTGCGCGCATGTATAAGATTAATCAATAAAATAAAATTTTAATTTATTAATAAGGAACATGCAATAATAAAATGGGTAATTCTCAAAAAAAAAAAAACAATAATAAAATGGGTAACCTAGGTTCAACTAAAGTATCATGTATTTTTTAAAAGTTGCTTACATATTTATGGGTTATGAGAGTTGAGTTTTAGAAAGGAAGTGAAGGCTAATACAACCCAATCGAGAACCTAACCCAATTCAATCAAAAAATATAGGGTTAAGTTACATTGTTAAAATACATAGGGTTTGACGGGTTGATGGATTGATCAACCGAATTGATAAAAATGTTTCTCATAACCCAATCTAATATAGAACATGTACACTCTATTAACGGGTTGCGAGTAGAATCTTAGAGAGGAAAATTCTGACTTATACACTACTCAGCCCAACTCAACCTAAATGTATAAGAGTCGAGTTTGATTACTCTAAATATATAAAGTTGGATAGGTTGAAAATTCACAAATAAAAAAATTTGAGTTGGTTCAAAAAATTCTTCTTAACCCAATGTAACTCACACTATCTACGCCTTACATGTAGTTTTTTTAATCTAGTCAACTTCTAATAGGATTTTGTTGTCATTTTACACGACAAGAAAAATTCAAATGCGTTTGACAGTTAAATTTAGTTTCTATTTCATCGTGGTAAAATAGTTAAATGTAACCAATGTCCTTTTTTGTATTCAATATGTCCACGTTTTAAATAAAAATAATTTCCAACAGATACCCAGTCCAATTCGCCCAAAGCCCATTTGAAAAGTTGAAGACTTGAAAGATCATATTAGAATAAACTGAAACTATGTGATAAAACCAGTTTAAATCCATTAATAATAAGAAAAAAAATCCATTAATAATAAGAAAAATAAACTACATATATTACCTAATAAATCAATCGCACAATAATTTTATTATTTGGTTGTAAATCAGTTCAACACCACACATTCGATCACGAGAATCGATATTTGTCTCTCCCCCGATATATACTAATAAAATCTTTAACAGAAATCAACGAATTAAATTGTTATTTTAACACTTTATTTAACTAAATTATATAATCATTTCAATTATCCATTTTTATATAATTTTTTTCTTTGAGTTCCATTTTTTATTTTTTTTTGCCAATAGATTTAAACTTTCAATTTGAAGATATATGCTAATTTTTGGCATATAAAAATTTGAGGATAGAGAATAATTTTCCAATCATTCACTCATAATTATTATTCATTCAATCACTATAATCATTATTTCTCCTTAACTACTTCATATTCTTTCCTTAACAAATATTTATTTTTTTTATATTCAATATAATGTTCTCGATAATTATTATTGATAATGATTTTTTCATATTCATTCTCTTCCAAACATAGCTAAAAATTCTTCCAATAGTCATTTCATTCTTCTCAAACACTTACAACCAATTAATTATTCAAGTGGCTATGAATTAATTAGAATTACCCATTCTTCATTACAATATGAATAGTTAAAAGTGCGCATTAAAACTGCAGACCTATGATCGGATCAGAGAGGGAAAATGAATGGTGGAGGGTATTCTGGTACTTTCCGGAATTACTTCGTGTAGCCCTTATTAGGAGTGCACACATAATCCGACAATCCGAAAAACTCAAACCAATTTGACGGGTTGGATTGGGTTAAGGGTTGATCTAAAATTAACCAAACCCAATTCGCCCAACCCAAATTTATTATTTAGTCTAAAAAATATATATATATTTTTATCTATAACATAATTATTATGTTATTTAATTATTTATATTATATGTATATGTATATTTATTTTTATTTAATTATTATTGTTAGACTTTTTATTTTTTAATATTTTTTAACTTTAAACTTATTGATGAAGTTTTGAAATTAGGTAAACTTACATTTGTAATAAGAACCTATTTATGCTAATACTTGTCCTAAGTTTCTACGAATCGAAAAATTGGTATCATAGATTGTTTATTGAATACATTGCTTATCATGTGATTTTCTTTAATTTTAGGTTAGTTGCAAATTTATGAACCCAATAATCCAATCCGACCTAAAATAAAAAGTTGAGTTGGATTGAGTTGAAGAATTGACAAAACCCAAATTTTTGAATTGGGTTGAAAATCACCTCAATCCAACCCAACTCATGTTCATCTAGAGGCCCCTTATCGAGAAAAGAAAAATTTAAATAAAAATAAAAATATTAAACCAGAGCAAAAACGAACTTCAATCGAACCTCGCAGAGCAGAGAGGAAGAAGATAGAGGAATCGGAGAAAATGGAGCTCCGGCACCGGCGGTAACAATTTTCCATAGGAGATGGAAGCCTAAACATTCAAGATCCTGCAAAAACTCCCTTCGATTCTGTCTTATTCTTCATCCATGCGGCGAGGCAGGGCCACAGATCAGTTGCCGGCGGCGCAAACAGTTAACGAAGTCCGATTCAGAGGCGTTCGGAAGCGTCCATGGGGCCGATACGCCGCCGAGATTAGGGATCCCTGGAAGAAGACTCGCGTTTGGCTTGGTACCTTCGGTACGGCGGAGGATGCCGCCAGAGCTTACGACGCTGCCGCTCTCTCTCTCCGTGGACCGAAGGCCAAAACGAATTTCCCGTCGTCTCCGTCGCCGATCTCTGTTCATCAACAAATTCCATTCTCGCAGGAGTTTCACGATTCCGGCGGATTCTGCAAAGTTAGTAGCGATCCGGTCAATAGACCTACATCGAGTAGCCTGAGCTCCACCGTGGAGTCGTTTAGCGGGACGCGTGTTTCGATTCCGGCTCCATCGGTTCCGAAACTCCGCCGTAAGTCCTTGCCGCCAGTCTCGATCGATGACTGCCATAGCGACTGCGATTCATCGTCTTCCGTTGTTGATGACAGGGAGAAATATGTTTACGCGTCATCAATTCGCAGAGTGTTGCCGTTCGATCTGAATCTACCTCCTCCACTTCCGCCGCCGCACGACATCGATTTATCAGGTGACGATCTTCAAATTACTACTCTATGTTTTTGATAATGTTCTGATTCACAATCACATATACCAAACGGTTAATTAATTCTCCCACGCCTCTTCGTTTATCTATCTAATTTTTGTTAATTAATCGATTGAAAAGAACTTCAATCGAAACTTTGTCTCTGTTGAATGTGAAAATTTGCTTCTCCAATTCTCGATTTCATTTAGCATAGCATCTGGATTTTACCAGTTCACAGGCTCTGATTCTTTGTTTGTGTCTCTGTGTTGCTTAAGAAAATGGAAAATCCATTGATATTGCTTAGGATTTTACATTTTGATCTGATTATTTCATCAACCATATGAAAACAACTGTTAATCTCTTCAATCCCATTCAACATGTAGGATCTTCAGCGTCATTGAGCTTTAACTATACATTAGCATTAAAAATTTTGAGGATTTTGAAATTAGGATAGAGAGGAGGTTTCAAATTCATCTCTATTTGGGGATTCTTTCGAATTAAGTTTCTCTTCACAGACCCCATTGGATTCTCTTGTTCTATGGCATTTCTATGGGATTATTGCTTCTGGTACACATAATTATGGTAGTCGTAGTAAACTTTTATTATTTTATGATACATCATCATTTCATATTCAAACTTTACTATAAATCAAATGTCTTATAAAGCATGCTATCACATTGATGGGACTGGATTCAAATGCTTATAAATTTTTACCATTTCTTCAACTATGAGTTAGGATGGATGGTTTTGAAAATGAGGAAGGATCCTTATAAGAGATTTTGAGTGGATATGAGAGGTTTGGTGAAGATAAAACTTTATTTTAAATAGCTAATTATGAGTGGTTGCATTACAAAATCCTTGTATGGTTAGTGGTCATGATAAAAAATATCTGTTATGATTTATGATTATGAGTAGTTGAAATATAAGCGATTTATGAAAATCTTATAAGAAAATTATGGAGATTTTTACAAGAGTTTTTTTCAGTTGCTTCATTCATCCTAAATATATTAGAATTTAGAAAAGGTAGCAACATCTATCATAAGTTGGGTTAGGGTATGTGTGGTATTGATTTTGAAATAATCAATTACTCTCAATATATAGTAAGCAATGTTTCGATTTTTTATTATAATTTTTTTCTTTCATTTACTTTTAAATTTAGAACACGATTGAATTGATTTTTGTCATATGTGCTTGCCACAACTAAATGTAGACTCAAATTGATTCATTACTCATGAAAATTGGAATAGAAAGGAAAAATTGTGATGGTTGCCCTAATGGTAAAAAGAAGAATTTAGAGTTGAATCTCATAAATATATCCGGTCAACCAAACAAAGTAAGGTAAAAATGGGTGACTAGCTAGATTAGTCGAAATGAATGTAAATCGATCCATTCGTCGATTAAAAAAAAAAAAAACTACCCCATTGGATTTTGAGCCCAATTCAATAGGTTCAGTAAATGTGGTTGCTCAAAACTCACGAAAAGCGTGAGAAGCTGCCCAAAAAGGAGGAGAATATGTTACTTTATTTTGGTTTGCCTTTTGAATTAGAGTTTGGAAAATTATTCCAAGTTGACTGTTTTTTAGCATTTAGATCAGTATACAATCTCAAATTTTCATCTTACTTTGTAATTGAAATGTTTTGGAAGGATTATGGTCTATTTTTTTTGTTTTAGTTCGAAGAATTATGATCTCGGATGTTCAAAGTTTGGATTGGGATCGATCAATAATCACGATTATATTTTATTCTGTCTATAATTCAAACTGGTAACCTGATTTTCGAATGGTTATTATTGATCAATTGTGAATAGTAAAAAAAGAATGGTTATCATTGATCATTTTTTGAAAAGTTGGTTTACGAATATTAAAAAAAAGGGAAAAAAAAAGGAGAAAATTTGGTGAAAGCTGCATTTTTTTTGAGAGGTCAGTGAAATCCAAACCTTATTCTCATGAGAATTAATATGCGTCCTCTGATTTTGAAATTCAAATTTCAAATTAAATCAGATTTCCTTTTATAAAGAAACGGCATGCATACAAAGAAGTTCTTGTCTCAATATTAATTTTCATTTAGCTGAAAAAATATGATTTAATTTTACTCAATTTGGTTTGCTGACTTGTACCTAAAGAAAGAAATTAGTGGATTTTTTTTATACAAAAATATTGAGGGAATGGTAATTGGAACCTGTAACTTATGATTATTAAATTGTAAAGCTTAAGCTCTACTCTTGTTGATCATTTAATTACAATAGTTTCATAAATGGTGCAATTGAAGATAGGCCAATTTGGCGCTGAAGTTATATTTGCCGTTTTTGGAAGATACTCAAATTCAAAGCTTGATTACTTAAAAAAAAAGTGATGGATGATGTTTGTTACAATTAAGTAATCATCAATTATATTTGCCGTATTTGGAAGATATTCAAATAAATAATCAGAATATAAATAAATGAACAAAACGAAAAAGCTGACACATGAATATCATAAAAGGTAAAGCTTTGAATGTACCCATTAAAATTCTTAAGCCCAATGAATTAATGATAAACATACCCAATCAAGCTCTTGGGCTAGATTCTAGCAACACGGCTTATTTATAACATATTATATAGATAAAACATATAGTACAAACTTATACTATTGGATACACATAATTAAGCTAGAAGAGAAATCCATACTATATACTAGAGGTAGCGAATCTATGGAGCAATCTTATCCAAATAATATAGAATATTCTGTCGAAAGATGGAAAATATATCTTTTAAAAAACGAATACGAATACGTTTCTTAAAGATACATATTTCTATTTCTCTCCAAAATGATCATATATTATTTTAAAAAGTTTGGATACATGACTTTTGCTTTTCTAATAAGTTTAATAAGAACCTATAAAAATTTAAGAGTTGGGATATTAAAGTGAGTGAGGGATCAAAGGAACTTTGAAAGAACATTTTTGAGGACATAAGCAGAGACAATTTGATTGGTTTTCTGAGTCAGATGAAAAGAGTCCCAGAAAATATACTTGTTTGCATTTGTGCAAGTGAACATTGCATCTCGATTGCAAGCATATCCCATCTCGAACATCCCCGTTGCACAACATGCCGTTGATGTCACATCAAACCCTATAATAAAATCAATATATCTTCAAACAAAATTCAGTTGAGTAGTATTCATATTTGATTTGAGTTGAGTTGAATTTAAATAAAAACGAATTAACTTAACATTAAATTTAGTCGACTTCAACCTAAACTTATTACTAATTTTTTCAAATATTTTTTCCCACGTATATATTTTTTTTATTGAATTCTTTCTCACTTATATTTATGTGTACATATATTAATTTTTACTTTATTTATATGGTTATTATTTTAATTATTTATTCTCTAAGATTCTTTTATACTAATTTTAAAATATCAAATTGTACTAGATAAGCTATTCTCACAAAAAAAATAAAAAATAAAAAACAAATTTAAGCAAATTTTAAAATATTTGCATTTGTAGTCAATAATACGTTTTAATACTGTATTATAAATACTCATCAATACAGTAATATGTACAATATTAACATTAATATCAATAACTATAGTTGCTAATTTTTTTTATAAAATGACTATATTTTTAATTATTTTCTAAATTTGACTAATTTAAGTCTCCATTTAAAAAAAAAATCTTGAAATGTATCTTTTCTTAATATAAATTAAAAATTGAAATATTATTTCAATGTTAAAAATATTAGATGTTTTACATTTATTATTATTAATTTTTTGAATTGAGAGGTTTTACTTATTAACTTTTAAATTTTTCCTAAAACAAAATTTTAAAGAAGCCAACTGAAAAATCCAAACGAACCTAATTCAAATGTTTTATTATGGCTGAGTTGGATTGAATTTGTCGTTCTTTTTAACTCGCTCCCCAAATAGTTCTATTGTGGAGAATATTAAAAAAAATAAAAATAAAAAAATAATGCAACATCGTTACCGTATAGGGAAGGTTTTTTGATCATGTATAAGAGAACGTAATACGGATTCGAAAACACCAACTCGATCTCGGGAAGCTCCTTGGTGAGATTCACAGTCAAAGCCTTAAGCTTATTGTTGAATTCCACAGCCAGATTGTTGTAACTCTCCATACAATCGCCGCTGCCTCGGAACACATTTCTCGTTCTTTCCAACGGCAAGCACCCCATGGGCGGCAGCCCACCGAGGGAGATTTTCCGAGCACCGAGGCCGTGGAGCTTCTCGATAAACCCACTCGCGATCCCGATGAGAAAGTCCTGATACTGTTGGAGGTTGTACTGTGATGAACGGCCTGGCATTGTGTAGTAATTCTCCAAAAAGTCGTTGGTTCCTAAGCTCATAATATATAGAGCTTCGCTTATTGTTTGGTTTGCTGTGGCTGAGCCTTGATATGTTCTCAGCTTTGCTTGATACTCTTTGTAGTATTCGAGTTGCTTCCATAATGGTATCACTGACTACAACATTGCAAATTTTTTTGCAATGTTAAGTTTTTAAACCAAAAGAAAGGGATTTAGAAGGATTCATTTTGGAGTTGGACTCAGTTTATATAGGTTTCTTTAAAATGTGCACGTATGAAAGTGAGCATAGTTCAACTGATATTCTGAATGTTGTAGAGTCTTAGTTCGAGTCTTCTAATTCCATTGTTTGAAAAAAGCGTCTGATCATGTTTGGTAACTGATACTTGTTTTTATTTCTCATTTTTTCGCAACATAAATTATTTTGTGCCATTAATTTTAGCTCGGAAAAACATATATTTTGTTTTTGGTTTTTTTTTTTTTTTTTACTATTCTAGCTGTATTTTAAAAATATTTATTTAAGTCTATATCTTTCAAAAGACAGCCATTTTGATCGTTAATTTTACACCTAATGCAACTCTTTATCACAAAGTATAACAATAATTGAAGAATTTATTAAAGTGTAATGCTGTGATGATGATGATTTTTTTCAAAAACAACATTGTACTTTAATAAACTTGATAATCAAGAAACACACATTATACTTAAATAAATATATATGATATATGATTTGATAATGAAAAATTATAAGTTAGAAAAGTAATTTAAATTCAAACAATTAAATATAATAACAAAATAATCATCATTTGAACTCCATTTTTCAGTTTAAAAACAATTAAAAATGAAAAATTCAAACTCATAATTTTTAGAATTATAAACCCACATTTATGTTGATGAACTTGACATTCATTTTTGTCAAACAAACAGATTTTTTCTTTCTCTTTTTTTTTTTCGAAAGAAAGAAAAAGTAGTTACCAAACACAAATTTATTTTATTTTAAAAAAGAAACATTTATCAAAGGAAGTCAAAATTACCAAAACGTCAGAAGTGGCATTGTCATAGCCAGTCCCAGCAGAAGCAAAAGTGACGCCAGTGGCCAAATCTGAAATGTTATAAGCAGGATCCAAGTAAGCTGGCACAATTGGCTTCAACCCAAAAGCCTCAGAAATAAAATCCGTTGGAATTCTCCCATTCGAAAATCTCCCGGTCGCCTTCCCGCCCGCGAAATCCCGACCGTAGGGCAAGAAATTGCTTCTCGCTATGGTGGGAATGAAGTTGTTATTTCCCGCATCTACCGACGAGTCGCCGAAGACGATAATCGACGAAACCTTTGCTTCGGTGATCGTCGGAGACAAAAGGAGGGAGACAATAACAGCACATAGGAAGAACATGGAAGCCATAACTATGGGTTTGGTTATGAAATTTTTGGTGGATCAATTAAAAAGTAGTCATAGGTGACAACACATATGAGAAAGTAGAGAGGAGGAGCAATGTAATAAATAAATATGGTTGTTGGAAGAGAATTGAATGAGTGTTTGAACTGAAACTAATAAGTTTGGAGTAGTTGTTGGGGGAGTTTTAATTGTGGCTAACAAACATTAAATGGAATCATACTCATATCCAAGGATTTCATATTCTCATTAACTTTCTAACCTCACAACAAATGCTCTCATTATGTTTTTTTCAAGTTAAATTATAAGTTTAGTCTAGCTATAAGGTAAAGTTGTCCAATAGTTACTCTAATTTTATATCTAATGAGACATTGACCTTTTAATTTTGCATCAAGTAAATCTATTTAAATTATTTTGAAAAATGTTGAAGAAGTTAAAATGATCTATCATACATAAATTTGAAAGTAACTTAAAAAAAATAAAAAAAAAATAAAAAATTAAAAAAAAAAAAAAAAAAAAAATATATATATATATTTTGATATTGGATTCAAGTTTAGTTAGATTTATTAGATTTAGTTGTTATAATCTTTACGTTTACTCAGGTATAAACAAATAATGAAACCACTAAGCTACTAACGTTAACCTCTATTTTGAGGAAATAAGTTTATAAATTTATGAAACATAATTTCATTTGGTATCATATACCTAAATATTTAAGATATATTTAGTTGGGTGAGAACATTAATCCCAACACATTCACATAAAAACTTTTGAAATTATTGAAATGAAAACACATTTAAAGAGGTTTCCTTAAAAGTTGAAGAAAGGAATTAGATGAGTTTCAAGAAAAACAAGATCCAAATAAATTAGGGATGAATTATGAAGTTGGCAAATATGACATAGAGCATCCGATTTAACAATTTCCTTCCCAACCACCTCATACGACACGTCGAAATGAAAAAAATGAAGAAATCTGAAGAGTTCATTTATTGATGTGGTTGGAACCGCCCATGATAACGACACTAATATGGGTGTCGGGTATCAACAAAAAAGGAGGTGGAAATTTACTTCCGTGATTGCTTTATTAACTAGGGGTGAACAAAAACCCGACAACCCGATAACCCGAGTAACCCGAACCAACCCAACCAAATTTAACGGGTTGGGTTGGGTTCAAAATCATGAAATTTTTATGGGTTGGGTTGGGTTAAGGGTTGACCTAAAATTAACCCAACC
>JBBMKA010000020.1:3123375-3136887 GCA_037833695.1 Sechiopsis laciniata | reverse complement strand
AAATTCTCCTCTCACAGAGATGGAGCTCCGGCACCGGCGGCAACAGTTATTCCGCCGGCGGTGGTAGCTTTAACAATCAAGAACCTGCTAAAACTCCATCTCCGATTACCTCTAACATCCTTTTGATTTGATTTCCTTTTCCCCTAAACACTCCGTCGTCGTCTTCTACATCTTCATCCATGCGGCGAGGCAGAGCCACAGATCCATCGGCGGCGGCGGCGCAAACAGTTCATGAACCGTTCAAAGAAGTCCGGTTCAGAGGCGTTCGGAAGCGTCCATGGGGCCGATACGCCGCCGAAATCAGAGATCCATGGAAGAAGGCTCGCGTTTGGCTCGGCACCTTCGATACGGCGGAGGATGCCGCTAGAGCTTACGACGTCGCCGCTCTCTCTCTCCGTGGACCGAAGGCCAAAACGAATTTCCCGTTGCATCCGTCGGCGATCACTGTTCATCAGCAAATTCCATTCTCGCAGGAGTTTCATGATTCCGGCGGATTCTGCCAGATTAGCAACATTCCGGTCAACAGACCTACATCGAGTAGCCTGAGCTCCACCGTGGAGTCGTTTAGCGGGCCGCGAGTTCCGATTCCGGCTCGTTCCGTTCCGAATCTCCGCCGCGAGTCCCTGCCTCCGGTCTCGCCTGACGATTGCCACAGTGACTGCGATTCATCGTCTTCGGTTGTTGATAATAGCGACGATTACGCTCAAACGTCGTCAATTCGCAGAGTTTTGCCGTTCGATCTGAATCTACCTCCTCCGCCGCCGCACAACGTCGATTTATCCGGTGATGATCTTCATATTACTACTCTATGTTTTTGATAATATCCTGCTTCTTTCCAATCACAAATACCAAACGATTAATTCTTCTCCCACACCTCTTTCATTATCTATCTAATTATCTTAATCGATTTAGAAATAATTTAGTTCTAAATTTTATCTAAACATGCTTGTTGATCGAGAAAATTTGCTTCTCCATTCCTTAATTTACCAGTTCATGGCGTGAATTAGCATTGCTGCATCTGGATTTTACCAAAACAAAGCCTCTGAATCTCTGTTTCTGTTTCTATGTTGTTGAAAACTCATGGATTCTGCAAGGGTTTTACATTTTGATCTGATTATAACTGTTCAGTACATTAGAAAACAAGTTCATAAGCTCTCAATCTCATACAAAATGTTCTATTGGGGGATTTTTGAAGTTGGGAGAGGAGATATGATTACTGTACTAGCATTAGAGTTTGAGAATTATTAGGAATATTTAGATGACTTGAATTATGTCGAGTTAGGATTACCTAGTCGGGTGTCTTGCTAGCCGTTAGCTAGCAACGAGACTTTACTATATAAACTCTTGGTTGAAGGCTTGGGTTTGAGGATATGATTCACTCGAGTTCCGAGGCATGAGACCGGCTCGTGGTAATAATTTGTTGAGGTTCAATGGTATCTATATTGAATTGATAAATAGTTGAATAATTAGCTTAACCTTTATTTCTTCCACAGCATAAATAGAACTACTAGAATATATTTCGATATAAACCCTACAATCGAAGGTACCACCACTCTCAAATAAGTAGAATCAAATATCGATTTTTTGAATCGAACCCTATAATCGTGGCTTTGAATTGAATTACCAGCGAACAATGTAATTAACCCGCCATTGCCCCTGTTGGTCCATATTCTTGATTGTTGTGGTCCACCTATTGAGGGTTGTATATAAAATTCATCTGTATTTTGGTGTTATTCTTCATAATTAAGTTTCCATTAAAAAAACCCCATTGGATTCTATGGTTCCTTAATCTTTTTTCTCAATTCTCTCTTCCGCTTTTCCACCATGGGATTATTGCTTCTGGTACACATAATCGTGGTAGTCATAGTCAACTTTTATCATTTTTTTGCACATGTAGAGGTATTAATTCATATCATTTCATATTTAAACTTTATTGTAAATCAAGTGTCTTTTAAGCCTGCTACAAACACCGATGGGACTGGATTCAAATACTCCCAAGTTTTTTCACAGCTCTTCCAAATTATATTCGAATTCAGCAGCTGGGTGTTTTTTTAAATTCAAATCACTTTTATTATCCTTTTTAGGTAAATTATAAATTTGATTTATATTGTTTGAAGAAATTAATGATTTGGTCATAGTTTAGAAGCTAGACTTTATTTTATATCATTTAGAGAAAGTTAGATTTTAGTTTTTATAAGTTTCAAAAATTATAATTTTGTTTCTATAATTTGTTTAAGATATAAATAATATTCAATATCATTCGTAATTGATACATGAACATAATTATTCATGTGTAAATGATGCAATTTTTATGTTCACTCAAATACAAACTCACAAGTTATTATTGACATACGAACACGAAGGACAAAGACAAACTTTCTCATTTTTTAATTTTTCCAAAATACAGAGACTAAATTCTAATTTTTATATTCTTGATACTCAATTTTAACAATAAAACATTAGAAACTAAATTTTAACTTTCTACTTCTTTTTGAACTATAGAACTAGATTATAATATACCCTTTTTAAATTTGTTAATGTCAGAATCTCAACTATTTCCATAAAATGCTTCAATGAAAATCAACTTGTATCCAACCTGTTAAAATATAATGATTTTACCATGCCTTTATTTTTAGAAGTTAACAAAAGTCAAGTAAATAATACAATATTTAGAAGAAAAAAAGAGTTCAAGTAACGAAGTGAAGTCTCGTGAGATTTAAAATGAGTTGCTTGACAATTAAATATAAAAGTATATAAACAATTGTTCTTCAAGAATAGTCAAGATTCGTGTAAATTGTTACTCAAGACATTTATCGATATTAATTAATTAATTAGTTTTTATTATTTTAAAGCAAGCAACTCTAGTGAATTTTGAGCCCAATTCAATATACTTTACAGATAAGGTTGCTCAAACCCCACGAAAGTGTTGAGGGCTAAAGCCGTCCAAAAAAGAGGATATTACGTTTACTTTAGTTATCATGTTTTTGTTTGCCTTGTGAATTTGGGTTCAAAAATTATTCCAAGTTGATTGATTTTAGCATTTAATTTAGTTTATAGTCTAAATTTGTTCATTTCATTAAATTGTTTTGGAAGGATTATGGTCTCAGACGTTCATAAGTTTGAATTGGGTGATGGTTGAAGATCAATGCACAATTATGATTACATCCTTAAAAAAAAAACAATTATGACTATAAATTCATTGACTAGATTCAAATTCGGTAAAAACATTTTTAGAATGATTATAGTTAAATATGAATTACACATCAAGTTTTATTAATCTTATAGTGAGTTTAGATGAACTTTAGGTTAATGTTAGGGTTAGGTTAACTATCGATGTGGGTGTGTGATTGTGTTAATATATAAAATAGCTTTGGGTCTTTTTTTTCCATTGGGAGAGAAACCCCAATCACCAAATTGGAGAGCTCTTGATATTCATCAATGAAAATTATGAGTAAGTGATTAAGATTGATCATTTCATATTTTAAACAGTGGAGTAGACTAGTCCGAACTACTTTACATCGATGTGTTATCTCTTCTCCATTCATTCTTTATTTGTTTATGATTTTATCTCTATTTAGTTTGATTTGGATTAGATCTATAATTTGCAATCTAATTTAGAGTATAGATCTAAAAATTTGCACTACAATTATTATTGATCATTTGAAATCTCGGTAAAAGACACTTTTTTAATGGCCGAATTTGTTGAGAGGGTTAGTGAAATCCAAACCTTTTTCTTATAAGAATTATTATACGTCCTTGAATTATTCAAAAAGAAAAACGTCCTTGAAATTCGAAATTCAAATTTTTTGACTAAATTCAAAGTTCAAATTAAATCATGTTTCCTTTTATAAATATCTCAAAACAAAGTTTCCATTCATAAAGAAAAAGTATGCAGGGAAAGAGGTTCTCGTCTCTTTATTATTCTTCTCTGTTTTTGTTATTTTGTTTTTAATAATTATCTCATTTAAGTTGATTGGTTTTTCTAATTAGGAAATTTATTAATCCAAAAACCATTTGCTTAGATTAGGTTGCTAAACCGTTTAATTGAAGATAAACCAATTTTCCAACTCGGCACTGGAGCTATAATTGACATATTTGGAAGATATTCAAATTCAATGATGGATTACTTACCAGTGATAAACATATGATGGTTACAAGAATCATCTATCACTAATAAGTAGAGAGTTTTGGAGACCCACAAAATTATAGTTTATCTAAATACTTGAATTGTAGTTTTTTTTTCTTATCCAACAATATTTGTGAGAAGAGAAATAGTAATCTTATAATTACTAAGTTATATAAGATATTATTGTAACTTTGCTCTTGTTGACCTAATTGAACTATAATTAGAGATGTCCTTTTTTCATATGTAGAGTCGAACCAGAAAAAATTCTTTGTAAATTAAATAGAGATGAGAAATATATTGTCCATGCTCCATTTCTAATTTTCTAAGATCCCGTCCTTATTTATGTTTTTTTAATTTAATTTATTTTCTCTTTTTTATTAAATAATTTAAATAAATATTTTTCTTTAATAATTAACTACTTAATTGAAATTTAATGTATATTTTTTCATGAAAAATTACTTACTTAAAAAAATATTTATAAAGATTAAATTGATAAAAAACAAAATAAGCTGGCCATTGCCCAACCTGTCCTATCGTATGAACATCTCTAATACATATTAATTTATTATTTTCATTTATAACTCTGAAAATTTCCTCCTAAAAACACTCGCAATGTTTTTTTTTATTTGAAAAAACACTCGCAAAAACCTTTTGGTCAAATTTATTGTAACTTACAAGCCAAAAATGGTGAATTCAAAAAAGGAAAAAGAAAAAAAAGAAAAAATGATAACGAAAGGAAGTCCATACAAACTTTTTGTCAACAACAGACACTATCATTGAGCCTTAAAACCAGCTCTTCAAATTACTATCAACCACAAAACAAAACTCACCCATAATCGCAAATCAATAATAGTAAAATTATCACAATTAATATTATTTCTTTATAAATCTCATTAAAAAAAAAAAAAAGAAAAAAAAAAAATTCAGTAATCGAAATGGCCATGGGAATTTCAAAAGGGCTATCATTTGTGTGCCTCGTCGCCATCTTATTCAAAGTCGCCAACGCGGACTCGTCACACTTCGGCATCCACGCTGTCGGCCACGCGATCGATCCGTTCTGCCCCGGTGGCTACTCGGACAGAGGGAACCACTGCCAGCACATCGGCCACATCAGCACAAAAGATGACGTGAACGGTGACGAGGATTTTGTGGACCACCCGTTTCAATTTGTGGGCGACAAGGCTTCGGTGCACTTGTCGATGTCGGAATCCACGGAGGCTGCCGAAAAGCAGGCGGAGAGTTTGGACAATGATAACATTTCACCTGAATCCATTGCCCGTAAAGTAATTGTCTTGGGGCATTGATTTATTTATTTGATAGTCGAGAATCAGAGTTTTCAATCACGGTGTTAATTTAATAGATTTAAATTATCAATTGTCGTGACGTCGAATCTATGACTTCTCAATTATAAGTATACGTTTTTTTTTTTATTATTATTATTATAAATAGGATATTTTAATTTAATAACGAGGAATTCAAACCTATGACCTTGTGTTTGTATAACCGTATATGTTGGTTTAGTTATTTTCATCTTTACTTAATATTATTTATTATGCTTTTTTTTTTTAATACCATTTGTGGATTTTCAGGGTAGAAAGGTTGCATTTTTTTTTTAATCGTCAAATTGTTTTGGGTTGTGACGAATTAGACGGTTATCATTAATATATAGAGATTTTATACTTTCAAAGTTTAGCATTTTACTTTTTTTTTCTTACAAAGTTTGGTATTTTATTGGTGAATGTGAATGATTGATTTATGTGAGAATATGGTAGAACTTATTTTTTAGTTCTTGATAATTTGAAGAGTAAGATTTAAATCCAAGATTTCTTAATTATTGAATATATATTGATGTGTTGAGCTATCGCTCTTGTCCGCATAGATGGTTGGATCTTCCACTCTTACCATTGTCGAACTTATGATTTTCCTTCTTAAAAGTAGTTTCTTTGAGCAATTTACTTTTTATATGATTATGAATTCGAACTATTTGAGGATGGGGATGAGAAATAAATTCATTTTAGAGAAAAACTTGCCAACTTGAGAAGAAGTATTAAAAAATATATTTTTAAAAAAGGATGATTTAATTAATGAAAGAGAAATGATAAATTGTAAACATTGCACATTATTATCCACATAAATTAGTAGGAAGTATGTACACATACCTCCCGAGAAGTGGACAAATTTTGCTTTGATGAGATCTAACCAATTATGTTTATTACCTATATATATAATATTAAAACAAAAAATAGTGTATGAAAGTTATTTTTATTTAATTTTCAACTCATGATTTGGTTGATTTAAATATATGTAGAAAGTATATAATAATACAGGGAAATGCAAAAATGGAAGTGGTAGTAGACTAAATAACAAAACAAAGAAATGCACTAGTAGATGTAGACTTAATTTTCAAAAATAAAAAACCAAACTTTGAACTAATAGGTATAGAGGTATGCAAAACTTGTATAAGATATTATTTATTGTTTTTAATGAATTTATTTCTTTTATATATATGTTTTGAACAACCCATTCAAATTTTTCTTTCTTTTTTCATTTATAAAAACAACCTAATCAGAATTTAATATTTAGAAAACACATAAGATGTTGTCACTAAAAATAAGTTTGTAAGCCTCGGTCACTATCAAAATTTCGTTGTGAAACTAAACATTACTTCTTCTTTTTTTTTTGAATTTTTTCAAATAAAGGAAAAAAATCATTTCACCATGCAAAAAATAAAAATGAAAAATCTATTCTTTTGCAAGAAAATTTTGAAGTTTGTGATAAAAATGAAAACCATTGGAAAGATAAAAGAAAGTCCAAACAAGTTCTTCAAAAAAAAAAAAAAAGTCCAAACATCCCAACAAAAATAAATATATGGAGTGACTCAAGTGGTCAATAAAAATTTTGGAGTGGATAAGGTGATGAGTTCAATCCATGATGACTATCTACTTAAAAATTAATTTCCTATGAGTTTTCTTGATATCCAAATGTTATAGGATCAGGTGCTATGTCTCATGGCATTAGTCAAGATGTGTAAAAGTTGACATAGACAATCACAAATTTAAAAAAACAGTTGAATAAATAAAAATATTCAAACATTGGCCGAAAAACACTATCTTTGTTACCTAGTCATTTTTCTTAAAAGTTTAAAAAATTAGCATATTCTTTCAAAAGTTTTATTATTCTAAAAAATTAGTGGCCTAGCAATTTTATCGTTTGCTAGTAATTCTATTCAACACTATAGTCACGAGTTCCATCAGTATTTGACTCTCATATTATTTGAGAGTGTTTGACCTTACAGAAAATTTTCAAAACATTTATAGTTAAACTAAAAATAAGGTAATTACAGGAGATCAAAGTAAACTTAATCCACTCCAGTTCAGCTCCCCCAACCCCAACTCACAAATATTGATATGGAACTAAACAAAAAGGGTTGTTTCAGGAGAGTTCCAACTATTTTCAAAAGGCAAAAAAGAGAACAGAACTGAAGAGAAGTCCAAGTTGTAAAAGAAGGCCTTGTTTGGACACTGTGATAAAGCAATTCCTAACAGTATCAACTTTTTCTGAGTCAAACAAATTCACTGAAACATGCCCATCATATCAAAAAGACAACCACAAAAACAATAATCTAAAATGGTAAGAGAGAAATAGAGAACAAAGTGATAGGAGTAAAAAGAGCTGCTGATATTTATGATGACATTGCTATAAATTTAGATGCACTTGAAGTACAAACCCTCTAAAGAGTGTAATGTAAAAAACCACACCCATTAATCATACCACTTTTCAGCCCTCAAATTTAGAAGTGTCTCATCCACAACTGACCCTTTTTTTGTCATTTCTTGAAACTATGGATGAATCTTGCAAAACTGTTGATGACCGCAACTCGGGCATTTTAGGTATGGTTCATTTGGATGTTGCTGCTGGTTTAGTTCCGTGGATTGGCACCGAAGGGGCTTGTGGAGAAATTGGTTTGAGTCTGGCCAGTACCGAATGTGAACTCGTGGGAAGGTACGTCTATGGTAGGGCTGGAAAAGATAGATGTCGCACCGATGGTGTCAAATGGAGTTGTGGGAACGGGGTCGCTGGTTTTCGGAAAGCCAAAGCTAAACGGAGGCAGGCCAACAGGAGGGAAGATTGGCAAGGTTGGGAGGGAGTTCTCTGCTGATCCAAAAACCTTTTGCTCATACTCTTGCAGCTGCTGATAGATAGCTATTTTCACAGACCAAAAATGTTAGTCAGACTATATTGAAGATAAAAACATTCCCCAACAGGCTTTAAGACATTAAAATGCAAAAAAAAAAAAAAAAAATCATTGAAGAGATTGTAGCAATCGAACATAGTCGAATGAAATTTTTTAAAAAAAAAAAACAATCAGAAGAAACAAGTTATTTGACCAAAACATGGGTACTGCAAGGTGGATTAAAGAGCAAGCAGATGCAGTGCAGGCCTCTGTGAGAACAAACCTGAAGAAATGGTTACTACGGCCCATTTGACAACAGTTTTTCATTTTTTGTTATTGAAATTTAAGATCATATGAATCCTAACCAAATTCCATAAACCAAAACAAGATTTTAGAAGTTATTTTTTTAGCTTTCAAATTTGGTTTGATTTTTTAATAACACAAGTAAAATGTAGATATGAAAGTTATGAAAACCATGAGTTGAAGTAGTACTTGTAGGCTTAAATTTTAAAAACAGTAAACAATAAACCAACTGGTTATCAATTGGGGCCTAGACAGTTTGTTTCTTCCTACCATTTGGCTTTTTTTTTTATAACCGAGAATCAAAGCTTCACCCCACTATATATATAACCAGAAGCACTTGCACTTGTCCCAAGACCCGGACTCGAGAACAATAAGGAATATTACAATTAAGCTTGTGAGTTTCAAACCTGAGACCTCCAAGAAAGCCTATCTTGGAGACCCCAAGCCTCTATCTACTGGTTTACCCTTTGGAGACCCACTTGACAAAAAAATTATAGCAAATGTGTACTTCATGGCTAGTAACAAAACCAAGGGTAAAGACAGTGGGCAGTTTGTGATCCAGGGCAATTGCATTAGGCTGAATTATTATGAGTTTAAAGAAAATTGAATGATTAAACCAAAGTTATATTTTTCTAGAAAAGAGGACAAAGGAACTTCAGGGTAATGTGTGAAATACATACGCTCTGTTAAGTCGACGGATGGCCTCCGCTCTTTCACCCACTGGTAACTTTGAGCAAGCCTCCAACCTTTGCATTTCATCAAGAATGCGATTACGATAGCTGGAGACCTACGATAAATAAGTTTAATCTATTAGCAAGGATAGTTACGCAGATCATTAAGTTCTGTCGTACGACCATTTTCGTTCATTGATCCCACGTCGACAGGCTACGTGACAGTTACAGAGTTCTAGCTTTATTTATGAATGGGGAGAGGTTACAAATGTAAATGGTTCAAACCTGTTTTTTCCTGACATGCAGTGAACCAGAACACGAGCCTTGTCTCTTTCACATTGCTCTGCAAATCATAGGTAACAATGAGCACATTACACTTCTTGACTCAGCGAATGACAGAAAGCAAATCTCACGATCTTAACCGTTCAGTGGACGAATGATCTTAATTCTTATAATAAGTAATAACCTATGGCTATGACTATAAGATAGCTATTGGAGGATTCTTTTCTAAACCTATCTTTTTGTTATCAACCAGAGACATTTGAATGCAAAACTTTGCAAGATATGGATTAACCTAACAAATGAATTCACAGATACAGCTCATTTTGCAGAAGAAAAGGCACCTAGAAATTCAACCGCATCATCAAAAGGTAAGGTCTTATCGTATTGGAGGCAGTGATAGGTGAAGGAGTTCTTGTAGAGATTTTGACAAGCAGGCACGGTCTGCAAACATAGCATGGAGAAAACTAAAAATCAGACATACTTTCATTGAGATAAAAATGAAAGAAACACAGACATATAAAAAGAGTGGGCACAAAAGAAGGAAGGAGCCTAAAAAAATGGCTTCCAATCTAACAAGATCTGACCTAAAGAATAACCACTAAATAGATTCGTCATCGAACCCCAAAGAGAAACATAGAATCTAATAAGAGACTATCTATCATCAGGCGATCTTTCTAGCCCTTGAAAGATTCTATCATTTCTTTCCCCCAGGATCTCCCACAGAAACCACATAGTAGTACAAATGCCAACATGCCACCAAAACTTGACCGTCCGAAGGTCCAGCAAAAATCAAACTCTAAGAACAAACTATTCCAAATCAACTTGGATGTATCACACTTCCAAAGAATATAACTAACAGCTTGGCATCAATTTTTTAGTACAACAATAATACTTGAGGTTGGAAGATTCAAACCTGCAACCTTTTAATTCAAAAACAAAAGCACACTAGAAGCAATTCTACGTACTTCATTCAAAAGGGGAACAGGGATAGACTCAGTACAGACTTGGGGTCTCCAATTTATGCTTACTTAGAGATAGCTTAATCATAAAATCCATTGTTGTCTCTTGAGACAGCACAGGTGTCTCGGGTATATAGTGAAACGAAGCTCCGATTCACGGTTATAAAAAAAAAATCAAAAAACACAGAGAAGAGAAGGGAGAAATTAAACATACATTAAGAACGCGGGAGATTCCTTGAGTCTTCAAAAGTTCAGACCGAGAAGCATTATCATAGCTTCCCAAAAACAGAAACTCCGGCAAGATCTCGGAAGCAAACGCACTAACTTGCAAAGAAGATTTCTCCGACGATGCAGGAACACGGTGACCACAAATCCCACAAACTTCCCCTTCTTCGTATTTGTGATAATGGCCACAAACCCCACAAGGGTTCTCTCTTTCCCTCTTCCTCATAACCTAAAACCAAGATTCAGCTCTGACCCAGATGACAAAAACCTTCTAAATCACCAAAACAAACAAAACCCACCACAGGAAATGAAACAGAAATCCCCAAATTAAGAACACAATAAAACAAAATCAGACTAAAAAGGAAAAAAAAAAAAACCCAATTCCAACCTAGATTAAAAACAATTACCACGAAGCTTCTTTGGTTAGATTGATTGATATGGGTTTTTTCAATTTGGCTCTAGCGTTGTATATGAATCGCCAAATACAGACAAAGTTTCTTCAAGATTCCACAGATGAGTATGGTTGGAATATAAAACAAATAAATTTGTTTTGTTTTGTTTTTTTTTTTTTGTTTATTAACCTTAATTAATGTTATTCTTGGTAAGATTTCGATTAATTTTCCTTCCTCATTGATAATACTTGATTAACTGAAGCTACATAGAATTAAAAATTGGTCCTTTTTTTTTTGTTATGTTTAACTTGCAATGGCGGTGAAGTTATCCAATTTTAGGAGTAATGAGTTACCAATCATGTTGTTCCACGCCGATGGGTCCTCAAGCATATCCTGTGTAGTGACTTTCATTTTCCATACGTAATTTCTACGCATTTGGTTATGTTTTTTCTTGGTTTGTTCGTTTTTGTCAAAGTTTTATCTACAAAGATTCGAGGGTGGTTTTTTATTTTATTTTTTTAGTTCGAAAAGAAGAATAGAAGAGTTTTTTTTTTTTTTTTTTAATTTTAATTTTTTTTTTATTCGTGATTTTTCAGGCTCACTTGCGTGCCGATTAATGTCACGGGACATACGGTCCAAACCCTACAACTTTAAAGTTCATTTTTATAGATTTTTTTTAATCACATGTATTGAGCGAATTTACGACAATAATTGAATTAATAACAATTTGTTTATCTTTTAGATAAGTAGTCGTCATAGATTGACGTCTCTTTACTAAAAAAAACACATCTCCTCTAATTTATTTATGACACTCCGTCATTAAACAACTTCATGATTATTAAATCTTTATAATTTTTGTGGTTTGATAAAATTTTAAAAAAATGCATGTAAGTGTTATTATTGATGGAACAAGCACATGATGTAGTTAATTATTTATTAGTAAATAATGTTTTTTTTTGTTTAACCGATCACTTAAATTATTCAATTCAAATAAACTAAATCTAACTTTTGTTAAATCATAATTTAATTATAATATTCATGACTTGTTAAGTTTTACACGCACCTATTGTCGCAAGAAAGATTACGTGATCTTACAACATTTGAATATGTCAACAAAATATAGAAAGAGACAATGACTTGATAGTTTTATTGTTCGGTAATAATCTATTTCAATACAATAATCATAAATTAGATTCGAATAATCGATATTTGACTATCGTTTATTTAATAATTACTTATGTTTCATGTGATGGCAAAACTGCTTCATAGGCACAATAATTTTTTACGGTCTTTTTCACAACATAAAGCAGCAATAAAAGGAGAGGTGAGTGGTTGGGGGCTATTGAAGCTTTTATGTCAATCAAACTAAAAGCGAAGAATTATATTATTGCCTTCACTCATTTTACTTTATTATTGTCACTTCACTTGATTTTCATTTGATATTTCTAATACATACAAATATAACACGTACATGACTCTATAGAAAGTCTAACTTTATCATATACATAACTTATACTCTTTTATTCTAAACAACAAATTTGAAATACAAAGCATACATTTATTTAGTTTATTAACTCATGAAATTGCATAACTTAATTTAAAAACATTTTAATTCTCAATAATTCAAAGGTTCGTGAACTTTCATTTTAATCAGTTTATTCCTTCATTCCGAGAATTGAAGTACTCAACAATGAAGAAAGACACTTGTATTTAGATGGAGATAGAGAGTGGGACTGAGTGTAATGTATGTCTTGTAAGTGCATTATTCTATGTGCTATGGTTTGTAGTATTTGTTTCCATGTTTAAATAATTTGTTGCTTCTACTTAATTTCAATTTTATTGAGTGACCAAAGAGCTGCACTTATATAAGAAAGAAGACTGTTTAAATAATTAATAACAACTTTAGATAAAATTGTAATTGCAAATAAGAACAGTCGCTCAGTGGTATTCCCGCCCAAAATTGGGCAATATATTTGAAAAGAATTGCAGTTTATATTCTAAAACTGAATAACCAATTATAACAACGAAACCCGTTAGGCCTTCTCGTGGGCTTTAGTACATCAAAATTGGGCAATATATTCTAATGGGCTACACCTTAATATCCCCTCTGCAGCTTCGGCCCAAAATGCTTTTCTTTTTTCTTTTTTTTTTTCTTTTTAAATATGAGCAGAAAATGCTAAATGGAAATCAGGATATGTATGTTAAAAAAAATTTATTTATAAAATTCTAAATGTTCGATGTCAATCCTTATACTTCAAAAAAAAAAAAAAAAAAAGTTTGAAATTTATCTCTTAATAAATTTAAAATTAATATTAATTGAAAATAACTTTAATACAAATAATTATAATATGTGAATATATTTCTAAAATTTATAAAGAAA
>JBBMKA010000020.1:3072564-3123275 GCA_037833695.1 Sechiopsis laciniata | reverse complement strand
TTGAATATACAAATATTTTGTATGTTCCAAAAATATAGCGAAGATAAATATTTTTTTGAATGTATTATATATATATATATATATATATATATATATATATATATTTCAGAATATGATAAATACTTTTTTTTTAAACAGAATATGACAAATACTTGACGACTAAAGCTATATGTTAATTGTTGAAATATTGTTGAGTTGTGAGCCTATATTTTTCCATGATCAACATATTTTATTACTGTTCTTGTTAAAATTTTATTGCGATTACCATTTGGGTTTTTACTTATTTCTTGTCCTAGCATTTACTAGATTGGATCTTCATCAGTCAAAAACTAGTCCGATATTTCCATATTTTATTTTGTTTATAAGATGTTTTTATCATGGCTAACAACTTGTAAGGATTTTGGAGGAATTGCTTCAAGTCTTGTATCCTTTGAAGAGTTGGAAGAGTTAGCAAGACTCAAAGCCTAGATTTTCATGCTTACTTTGCTCGTCGAAGATGTGGAGGCAGGAATTGAAATTATCGATACTCACAATGTGGGAAACTTTGAAGTTACCGATAGTATAATCAGCATCTATTTCAAAATTAATTGGTTATAAGTGAAATGATTTGTGCTCCTATTCTTCTCTTGAATACCAAGGAATTTCTCACGTCAATCTTATTTTAGGATAATTTATATATTCAATTGTGTTTTTTTTTGTTTGAGATTACAACAGTTTGGGATAGAGGATTCAAACTCATAACCTCTTTAAATATATACTCATGTTATCAACTTACTACTCTTGTTGACATATATTCAATTAGTCATCGTGAATGTCTTTTCGTTTTTTAGGCAAGGTAATTGAATATATGACTCTTTTAAAGTGAGATGCATTATGTGATATATTTGTAAGGTATTTATAGAATTGATCTGATAAAAATGGTATATTATATGACTTGAACACCATTTTACTGTAATCTCAAAAAAAAAAAAACATAATTTTACTACTAATTTAGCCTTAAGTATCTACTAATTTTCGTTTGATTTTTCTTTCTCTTTTAAAAAGAAAAATAAAATAAAATCAACCAAGGAATAAATAAATTTTTTTAGATAAAAAATAAGTATGATTTTTGGGGTTGTGTTCGTTTCTAAAAAGTTAATTAATCAAGATCATAGAATAGATGAAATCATAAGTTTTCTTGTAGAACAAGACATCTAATTAATTTGATGAATTATCTTCAAAATGTGAGCAATGGAATTTTCAGACCAAACTATTTAAAATACATAGCATAAAGTTTTAGTTTTAATTTGTATGTGGGGGTAAAAAATCAAATATTATTATTAAAAAAAAAAATCAATGATATATTTTATAAGTAATTGAACTATATATGTTCGTTAATTCTTAACCTTAATATTTCTCCCTTAAAAACATTTTTGTAAGTCTTCGTTTCAAAATTGATCCAAGTAGAAGCCAAAAAACAACTAATTAAGAATTAAAAAATAAAAAATAAAAAATAAAAAAACTCTATTCTCAAGCCTTAAGACCAGCTCTTGGCTCCCAAAAAAGAAACATGATAATTTTTCTAAAAAAATCCTATTCTCAACCACAAAACAAAACTCACCCATAATAGCAAATTAATGGAAAAAAAAAACTTTATAAACCCCCAACACAGCTTCCATCTCCCATTTTAAATCCCTTTTTTGGATATTTAAAATCCCCACATAAAACCCAGAAAAAGAATTATTATTAAAAAAAAAAAAAAAAAAAAAAATATCCAAATGGCTGCAAGAATTTCGACAGGGCTGCCATTTGTGTGCCTTGTGGGCATCTTCATTTGCTTACTTTTCATCAAAATTGCCGACGCGGATTCCAACCACGATCAAGGCATCCACGCTGTCGGCCACGCCAGTGAGCCGTTCTGCCCCGGTGGCTACTCTGACAGAGGGGACCACTGCCAGCACATCCGCCACGTCAGCACACTGGGCTACAATAACGATGGCGATTTTGATGACAAGTTTGACGTTAAGGGCAAGGCTACGATGTTCTTGTCCACGTCGGAATCCACCATGGCCGCCGAACAACTGGCCGAGACTTTGGACAACGTTGAACCCCAACAGATTATGGATAGAGTCGTTGTCTTGGGGCATTGATTTATTATTATTATTTTTTTTATTGAAAATTAAAAAGAAAAGAAAATCACATTTGTTAAATCGGCTTCGTTTCTCACTAATTTAATTTTAAACTGTATTATTTAACAAATTAATAATGATTTGTTTGCTACTATTGGTTTATTATGGTTGAAAGCTAGCAACTTTATGGCCAAATTTTAATTTGGTTTTTTTTTTTTTAAATTGAGGAATTCATTATTGTATTATATATGTTCAGTCCCAACTAAGCCAGGGAAAATTGAAGAATAGAACTATTTGATTTGATCTCATCATTTTTTAAGGGATGCTCAGATGAGAAATAATTATATAATATCTATTTTTTTTAAAAATTAAAAAAAAAAGAAGAAGAAGAAAAGAAAAGGAATTCAAGTATTGTATACATTATTAATTTGCTTCTATGTTGTAATTACAATCCATAATTGTAAAATGTTCAAATCTTCATTCCCTCAATTTTTTTTGTTTTCTTTTTCTTGAGTTCAAAACTTAACTATTAGATCATTTTTTTAGTTCAAATAATTACAATGTATGAAAATCAAATAATCTACATTTGAGAATGATTAGTACCATAAATCCGCATACTACGCTTATCAATCTCAATTTGTTTGTTTTGATTATATTTGATTTATGATATAACAAACTTTAAATTTAAAGTTTAAATGGACAACAAACGTTAAATTTAAATGGACGTATAGTTTAAGAACAATAAAAGTATAACGTTAAATTTAAAAGTATAATGTTAATGTATATATATCTCATAATATTTCTTTCAAATTCAAGAAATTTCATTCAACTATTAAAAAAAATTATGATTAATTGTCGCAAGTTGTTGACTAGTGTTTTATTTCGATTTTGAAGTCCCCAACAAAGTTCCGTTGAAAAAATAAAGTAAGAGAAACTAAAATTGAATGTGATTCTTTTGACAAAAAAAATGATGTGATATGATTTATTTGTTGGTTGATTCAATTAATCTTTTATAATAATATCAAGTTCATTGTTCCCAAGGGGCAACCCAGCGGTTGAGGGTAAGAATGGGTCAGTGGTGCCCTGGATATAGGGGAGCGAAGCTCCGATTTCTCGATTTTCAAAAAAAAAAAAGTTTCATTGTTTGGTTGTAAACCAGTTCAACACCAGCGACTCAAGTTCCATCCCGAAAATCGGTACTTGTCTCCCTCCCCGATATGTACTAAAAAAAAGGCTAATCATTTTCAATAATCTCTCTACATTAGTTGGATATGAATTTACTGTTTTGCATCATATTAATCCTACCCAAATATAAAAAGTCATATCATAATAATTTGATACCGACTTGCAATTTCGAATTGTTAAATATTTAGAACTTCTTATTTAAAGTCTAGAGCAATAAAATTCTCTTCTTATATTTATTTTAAAAATAAATTCTAAAAGAGTACAAAGCCATCAAGAACTCAAGAGATGTTAACTTTGGTTAGATCCTAATTAGGTGCTAGGAGTCCACATCTTGTCTTATGATGGTTTCTATTGTGGATTAAATTCTTTTTACTTTGGTCGTCGATTTTTTGCTTCAAAAAGGAGATATCAGATTCTATTTTGTAAGAAAATTTAGAAACTTGTGATAAAAATGAAAATTTTAGACCGTTGTGAAAAGATTGAAGTGAAAGTGTCATATTCACTTGAAAGTAAATTTTTACCTTTAATAAAAAAAAAATGTTATCTATGAGCTATAGTTCATTTCGCCTATTTTCACGAGACAGCAGGACAAACAATTTGATTTAGACCCACACATTTTCAAATGAATGATCCTAAGGTGACAAACAATAAGAGAGTATTTTGTGATCCTAAAAATTAAAAATAAAAATCTATCTGCACAGATGGAAGTAAAGTGGGAGAGTACTGAAAAATTCTCAGAAAGCAAAAGATAACAGAACTGAACTTCAAGTTGTAAAAGATGGCCTTGTTTGGACATTTTGATAAAGCAATTCTAACAACAGTTATCATCAGCTCTTTCTGGGTCAAACAAATTCACTGAAACATGTCCAATCATAGCAAAAAGACAACCAAAAAACAGCCATCTAAAAGGGTTGAGACAGATACAGATAGAGAGAGAGAAAGATCAAAGACATCTGCTGATATTTTATGACATTGTATGAAATCAGTGATGAGTCAAGTTTCAACAAATATCTCACTGGACTTGAGCTACAAAACCCTAAAGAGTAATGTAAAAACCACACCCATTAATCATACAAACCCAAGTTTGCCACAATTTCCCCTAAAATTCAGTAAGGCTCATCACAACTGACAAACATTTTGCAATTTTTTTTTTAAAAAAAAAACTATGGACGGATTTTGCAAAACTATTAAGATGGAGACACTAAGGAGGGAGTTTTATGCACTGTCCATTTAGATGTTGCTGCTGGTTGAGTTTTGTGGATTTGTGCCGAAGGGGCTTGTGGCGAAACTGGTTTGAGTCTGGCCAGCACCGAATGTAAACTCATGGGAAGGTACATCTACGGTAGGGCGGGAAAATATTGATGCCGCACCAATGTTGTTGAATGGAGTTATAGGAACCGGGTCGTTGGTCTTTGGGAAGCCAAAGCTAAAAGAAGGCAGACCAACTGAAGGAAAGATTGGCATGGTTGGGAGGGAGTTTTCTGCTGATCCAAAGACCTTCAGCTCATACTCTTGCAGCTGCTGATAGACAGCTATTTTCAGACACCAAAAAAGTTAGTATATATTTGAAGATGAAAACATATTCTCAAACAGACTAGAAACCAATAAAATGCAAAAAAGGTCAAACAGAGTTGAATGAATGGTGAACAATCAGAACAAACAAGATATTTGTTGAAAAATGGAATTCAAATTCTCTGAATTCTTCATTTAATAATGAACCCAACAATGAGTTTAAATAGAATACAAGAGATGACCTAATTACAAAAGAAAAAGATAAAATCTAATCATAAAAGAAAATATGACCTAATCATAAAAGGAAAAGATAATACTAAATCATAAAAGATATATAATAATATTTAATCTAATCCTAAAAGGAAAAAATAAATTAAAATAAACCAACAATATTTGACCAAAACATGGGTAATGCAAGCAAAGTGCTTCATTAACAAGCAGATGCAGTGCAAGCCTTGGTGTTGAACAAACCTGAAGAAATGGTTATACGATATGTTTCTTCCAATCCATTTACCAAAAAATTAAAACAAATGAGCACTTCATGGATAGTAGTAGGGGTAAAGGCATAACATATGGAAGATCGTAATCCAGGAGAGTGGATAAGATTAATTATTCAGAGATTTAAGGAAAATTGAATGAAGGGACAATGGAGGAGGGTGCGTTCGGAACAATGATTGGATTATTATAAAGGGTGGATTATTATAGCATAAGAGGTTAAAATAACTCGCATTTGGGGTGGAGGTTATTATTATAACAAGGGATGTTATTATAATATAAACTTTTATTATAACAGGGATTCTATTAATAGAGTCGAAGGGTTATATTATAGTTGAGATGAGGAACAATATGGGCTAATCCACTGGTTACTTTAATCGGTGGTCCAAACAGAGGCTGAGTTATTATAACCAACCTAACTCACCATTAAACGGAAGCCCAAATGTCCCCTAAATGACTAAGCAAAGTAATATTTTCTAGAAAATCAAACAAAAGAACTTTAGGATAATGTGTGATATACATACGCTCAGTTAAGTCAACGGATGGCCTCCGCTCTTTCACCCACTGATAACTCTGAGCAAGTCTCCAACCTTTACATTTCATCAAGAACGCAATTACAATAGATGGGGACCTATGATAAATAAGTTTAATCAATTAGCAATTACACATTGCATATTTCCAGCTTTATCTGTGAATAGGGTAGAGAACAACAAATTTGAATAGTTCAAACCTGTTTTTTCCTGACATGCAATGCACCAGAACACGAGCCTTGTCTCTTTCACATTGCTCTGAAAATTATAACCAACACCGGGCATGTTACACTTCTCGACTCAGTGAATGACAGAAAGCTAACATAATGTTCTTATTCTTAACCAAAAGCAACTCGTTCAGTGAAAATGTAATCTTATATTGTATTAATATAAGAACCTATAAGTATAAGACATCTATTGGAGAACTCGTTTATGCACCTATCTTTTTATACAAGAAAGTCACATTTGAATGAAAAATATTGACATGGGCTAACCCAACAAATGAATTAGCAGATACTATTCAATTAGGAGAAGATAAAGAAAAGGCACCTAGAAATTCAACTGCTTCATCAAAAGGTAAGGTCTTGTCGTATTGGAGGCAGTGATAAGTGAAGGAGTTCTTGTAGAGATTTTGACAAGCAGGCACAGTCTGCAAATGTAGCGAAAAAACACCAAAAGTCAGACATATATTTCCAGAGCACCCAATACATTTCAATGGTAAGTGATAATAACATACAAATACTCTGTATAAGTAACAAGTAAAACTTCCACGACACGAAAGAAATAACCATGATATATATACACTATGATGAAACTGGATGTAGAATGATCTCAATCAAACTCAATATTAAAAAATGATATCCATGGATTCATGTAACTGACAACTTGACATAATTAGGTATAGATATACAGCCAATCCAGATAAGGCACCAATTATCCAAAAACGTTGATGGTTCAACCCACCCCACAGTTGTTGAACTAAAAAAATATATATCCATATTGCATAATCCATTTGCATAATAAAACAACTACTTCTTCAACATCGCAAAGCTTTATTCAATGCAAAATATTACCACCCCATTCTAAAAAAACTATGCCCATAGAAGAATTTTCGACACAGAATCAATACCATATACAAAAAACCTACACCATGAATCTGTAACAGAGAAGAAAAAACGAACCAAGACCCAACTTGGCAGACAAAAGTCGTACAAAATCTTTCACTTCAATGGTCAATTGCCTCATTAAGATCCAATTAGACACGAAAATATCAAGTAATCTAATAGAGTTTTATGGATAAAATGCATAAACATAGTTGAAACAGAACAAATATTAAACATTCATATTACAGAACAATCTAAAACACTGAAATCCATCAACCTAAAGTCACAACCAATTCTATGTACTTGAATCAACCTAAAGGGGAACAAAATCCAAAAGGCACAGAGAAGGAAGGAAGGAATGAACATACATTAAGAACGCGAGAAATTCCTTGAGTCTTCAAAAGTTCAGACCGTGAAGCGTTATCATAGCTTCCCAAATAGAGAAACTCCGGCAAGATCTCAGAAGGAAACGCACTAACTTGCAACGAAGTCTTCTCCGATGTTGCAGGAACACGATGACCACAAATCCCACAAACCTCCCCTTCTTCGTATTTGTGATAATGGCCACAAACCCCACAAGGGTTCTCCCTTTCCCTCTTCCTCATAGCCTAAAACCGCGATTAAGATCAGACCCAGATGAGAAAACGTTCTTAAATTAAAAACCCACAACGGCGATGAAACAGAAACCCCCAAATTAGAACACAATCAGAAACGAAACGAACCAAAACAAAAAGGGAATCAAGCAAAAAGAAAACCCATCAATTCCCACCCAGATAAAAACAAAATGAAGCGATTCAACGATGAAATTAAAGCGATGCTGCTTTGATTCAGAAGGGCGTTACCACGAAGCTTCTTTGATTAGATTGCGTGAAGGGGAGTTTTTGAATTTGGGTCTGGTTTTTCTGACAAAGAAAAGCCAAAAGGGATCAACAACAGCTAGTATATATGAATCGCCAGATACAGACGAATGACATCACAAATCGCAGCGTTCCTTCAAGATTCCACTGATGGTTGGGTTACACATGTGATCACTCCCTTAAAACTAATCATACCCATAATTAACATTATTGTTTCTAAGATTTCGATTAATTTCCCTCTCATCCTGGATAATACTTAATTAACCCAAGCTTGGATTTGCGTAATTAGCATAAAAAAATTCGTCTTTTTCGTTTTTATCTTTTTTCTTTCAATAGCGGTGAGGTTATCCAACTTTGCGAGTAATGAGTTACCAATCACGTTGTTCCACGTTTATGGGTCCCTCTGATATCCATTGCAGTGACTTTTTTTTACTCAAACGCAGTTCATTTTTGTCAAATTTTAGGAGCCTTTTTTTGGTTTTATATACAGTATATAATCGAGTGTTCTTCTTTTTAGTTCTTAAGAAACACTCCTTCAATAGTTTCTTTTACATTTTTTACTTAAAGCTAATAAAAGGAAACGTGATCTTCATCAAACAAAAGCAGTGGTTGGGGTTAAGAAGCTTTTACGTCAATCAAACTGCAAATGAAGCCAAGATATTACATTGCTTCTGATTTTTTTTAAAAAAAAAACACTTTTTCCAACATTCATAAATGTTTTGATTCACTTATGCTCCTCTCGCGGCTATTCTTATGGCAGTCCTTCATTTGTCTGTCAAAGAAATTTATAAAAAAAAATTAACTACTAAGTAATCACTATAAATTAAACCTAATACTATTTTTGGTCATTTAGTTAATTTATGATAATTCTATTCTAATCCTACAACGCTCCGTGCATTTTGATGTGCGGATTCCTTGTGGCCGCACGAGTCCAAAAGGAGTCTTGAAATCTATAATATTGTATAACCATCTATCTATGGAATCAAATGGTGTTGAGTGAAATGATACAACCTAGTAAAAACAAGAATGTACGTCACTCAATTCTCTCTTTGGATTTTATTGTGGCTGAATTGCTTTTGGTACTATTTTGTCACAGTGATGTCCACTATCACTTTTATGATATGCAGTATAATGGTACTGTACTCAACTAGAATGATGTAAGCTATCTAAACCTTCAGATCATAGAGGCTAAAAAACTGGAATTTTCCTCATCTCCTGTTAGATAAAAGCTAAAACAAACCATGTAAAATTCAGGCATAATAAAGCAAAGTCAAGTGTAATTAGCGTGTATCTTCGCCTAAGGGTTCGTAGTTCAAATCTATAAACCTCATATATTGTTGTTGAACTAAAAAAACACAGTTGTCGGAACTCGAAAGGTTCATGAACTTTGGTTCCAATCAATATATTCCTTCATTGCAGGAACTGAAGGACCCGACAATGATGAAGGATATCATAATTTAGATGGGGATAGAGAGTGGGACTATGTGTACTTTGTTGTCTTGAAGGTGTATTAACATGCATGTGCTGTGGTTTGGAGAAAAATAAAGGAAGAGAGATCCAGGCTAACTCCATCAATTCTAAGGCAGTAGCACCAAGTGCCATGTCTGGTTATATAATTACTCATTTCTATCTCATTTCCAACTTTGATTATTGTAGTTTTTGTTTAGCCTCAATTTCCCTCACCCAATTTTCATTCTCTCCGTAATCATTCCTTAGACCCTAAATACAGGTAAAAGTTTCCTTATAATAATTCCCGACATTCCAAACACAGGTAACATTTTTCCATACCTATTCATTTCACTCAAAACACAGTTGATCATTCTCCTCGTATTCACCATATATTTTCATTTCCCCACAATCATTTCATTCTCCTTGCCCCAAACGTTCCCTAAATTGTCTTCTTCTTCTACTTGATCCCATCTTTAGTTTTCACATGGTAAAAGGGTAATGTAATTCATTCTGCTGATAGTAACAGTTCAACTAGAGAGAAAACTCAGCTCCAGGGGAAAATTCATTCCAGTTCAGTTTCTGGCAAAAATCAACCTATAACCACATGACAAAACCTGATTATAATCAATGAAACCAACCAAAACTGATCTGACTGACATAGAAAAAAGTCTTTTCATATCCAGTTAGTCAAACAAAACTTTGGACCTTACATCATATGAAACCAAATGCAACCTTAATAGCTTAAATCGACTGAAACGAATTCTGGACATTTTGATTTCAGTTTGCACCTCTATATGAATTATGGCTTTAAACAAATGTCATTACGCCTATTATTAAGGCAAAAAACAGTTTTTACTAAGGGCCTAAGGACAGAGAAAACAAGAACAATTTACAGAGAAATAATTGCCTACGTTCCAGATTCTCTGCTTTGATGCTAAATATAATTACACTTTGTTACCATGGATCCATAGCCAACATTAATACTCTGACTTGAAACCTTCCGTGAGTGGAACCACTTTTGCTGTCATTTTCATCTGCAACTTTGACACTGCTTTACGGATGTCCTGCAATTCAAAAAGCATTTACTCGTCTGTGATTTACTGACTTATGGGGTATTACTTTTAGGACGCAGATCAAAGATTAAAAGCAAATTTGGATTATCTATTGATGATCTTTAAATGCAGATGAGCAAGTTCCAACTATTGATGATCATTCTGTTTTGTTTTAAGAGCGAGGAAACTGATTATCCAGCTAATCAAACAAATAAGTATATAAGAAGTCATGAATTTGAATCCTCCCGATCCTATTTATTGATGTACTAAAAACAAATAAGTATATAAGGTTGACATGAGTATGCCTAACAGAGAGTGCATACAAGAAATCCGGCATGAAACCAAAGTTGTGTTGTCAACTAATGCACGTTAGATAATTTGGCTCGTAAAATAGGATCTTGCTTTATGATTGAGGAGGCGCTCTTGAACCCACGTTTTTGCATTAAAGGAAAAGTTATGAGGCAGACTTTTATTTTTTGCCATTATATGAGACATTTGGGTTGAGAGGACCCATAGGATATTTAGAGGGCACCAGAGGTCTGATGAGGAGCTTTGGAGTTGAGTAGATTGAACTCTTCCATTAATCAAACTTTTTGTAATTACTAGCTTGATTTGGGGTCTAATTTGATAATTAGTTTGAGGGTTTTTGTTGGTGGGTTTGTGCTTGTACATACTTATATTTCTCCCAACACAAGGTTAATATCTATTTTTTTTAAATAAAAATCTAATGAACGTAAGAGATTGATAATCATGAATGCAGCTCAAAATGAACTTTGTTAAAGTAAGTTTCACCTCTATATGGTATCGGGATGAAAAATGAGTAAGCAAAATAGCTTTATTTCGAATCCACTGTGCATTTTCAATGATCTGAAATTTTGAAAATCATAGAGTCAATAATTGTATCAATAATGATGAGTCAACCATGAGATAAAGATACAAGAACAGAAGTTACAAGATTGTCCATTGAACAGACATTAGAACAAAAGTTAGGAAGGATTGATATTTTACCTTGAACCTTCATCAATTTTATAAGATAACTTTCATTAAAAAAAAAAAAAAAAAGGAAAGAATACGAGTGTACAAAAAGAAAGCCCACAAAAAATGAGGCAACCTACAACATCTCCAATCAAGCAAAAAAGACTTATGAAGAATTACAAGAAAAGGTTACGCCACTTAAGTCCAAAACGAAAAAATGAGACAAATTTCATAAAGGACAATAAATGGTAAACTATGCAATCAACAAAAAGGACAAATCATCACGTAATAGACGACAACCAATGCTTCAAATACCTCAAATATGTGAGTATGACCATGTTGCCGTGCATGTTCTATGCTAACACCTTCATCCAGAAAAGTTGCCTGTTTTAAAGAGGATTTATCCATAAGAGGTAAACTTTAATAGAATTTTTAAGAAGTTTAAAGCAAGAAACAACATTCCAATCAGTATTTGAAGTCCATTATTATTGAAAGTACATCAAATTGTGAAAGGACATGTAGTGAAGGAATAATGGGGGAGGTGAGGTAGTTTTTGAAGAGTGTTAAGACTTTAATTGGTTTGAATCATTGACCATGCTATGTATAGTCTAGACTCTAGAGGATACGGTGGTAAGGGAACTTTGTAGTTTTCTTGGGCCAGCCTTGGCCCAAGAGGGGCTGAACTTACCCATTTACAGAAAAATATTTCAGGTCATGGAGGTGTACACTGAGGCGTGATCTGGATAGTGTGGAGATGAAAATTAAAATTGTTCAAAGTACCGGAGAATCAATCAAAAAAATAAAAGTTCTCACAACTATGAGCTAGTAATAGGAAATTCAAGGTGATTCTTCAAAAAGGTAGAACACTAATATAGACTTTTATGTGATATGCAGTTATATTGATTGAAGAACTAGCTCATATACTTTTGAGAGCCCTGTAACACTCCGTACAAGACTGAGCAACTAGCTAGTTATCCACCTTGTGCCCTGGTCTATCTTTAATATTAATGAAATCACAAAAATGGTCCCATGTAACACACACGACCACAATACCCTTTTGACACCTGAAAAGCTCCTGTATCACATAATTTAGCTTATCAACTTAGGCCATGTAATTTTCTCGTAGAGTAAGTAAAACAGATGGAGAAGTTTCTCTGTTTAACTACCACGAAAGGCCTGAGGACTAGTCTGGCATCACAATTCAACCAACTCAATACTTTGTGATGGAGTCAATTGAAGGAAGTGGAACATCCAGTTCTTTTGATACCGAAGGAAGGATGGAGGTCCAAGTGGATGGAAACAAATAAAAGAAAGTCAAAGTTGAAATACAAATACATAACATGAATGCTAATCAATAGTAGGTGATTTGTGATTTATATTTTATTAACAACAAAGTTGGACCGAGGTCAGCGAGAGCCAACCAAGGGGCAAGGATCCCCTAAACACACATGTTGTGCACGTTTCCAAGATTTTTTCAGAGAGGAAGTGAGGAATATTATCAGCGCCCTAGGGTGTGACTAGCACAGTTGGACAGGTCAAAGTGCCCAACAGTACAGCAAAGAGGACTTCCCTGCGAAGTGAGAATCAACAAAGGTATGCTGTTTAAATCTTCCATTGTGGACAAAGAAAAAAAGGAAAGAAACATTTAGCGACGCTCACGGATATATAAAAAAAAATATTAATATATATATACACACATTTAGAGAGAGGAGGGAAGAAGGTGACAAGGGAATTTAGGAAATTTTGTGTTCAGGCTTAGGTTTTCTTAACAGGGATGCATCTAGGTTCCTTGAATTACTTCAGAGTTCAAACTATCTTATTACATTTTTCTTATTATTAAAGTTTTCAATACACTTTGCAAACTCCTTAGGGTTACTATCATGCTGTAACAAATAGTCAGATCATGACAAAAACCACCATACATATCTCGAGAGAGAAAAGATGATAAAAGCAGAATGAATATTTTGGAGGCATGGACACTTCTGGAACAGGGCATTTCTCATGAAAAACTAGAATAGAATATCAAATGATAATTTGATAAGAATCTCTACTCCAAGAAAGGTGAAAAAGCTGATCCATAGTTTCACTCTACCTCAGTTATAAGAATTTTTGCCCTCAATGCATCCGCATTACGTGGATCAAGCATAAAATCTGCTGTTGTATCTCCTGTGAAGGCCACCTCCGGGGACAATATGGTGTCTGTAATCTAAAACAAAAATTTCAAAATCAAAACAGTGCCAAATATAGAAAGACTAAATAATGGAACCAACTATTTGACAAGACATACCTCAACGCCAGATTTCTTTAGCTTCTCAATCTGTTTCCCCTTAAGATGCATGTATTGCTTCTTCAATTTTTTTCTAACTGAATAAATGACATAACCCTGCATACAAATAACTAATAGCATGTTATTCTTATGTAATTAGTAGAGATATACTTCAACATCCAAAAATAAAAACTATCAATATCAAAACCAAACCCAGTTCATACCTCATAGTCCACATTTCTCTATTTTAGAACCCACATATAATGTACTATCCTAAAAGTTGGTCATCGATCACTACTCACATACAGGCCTCAACAAAAAAAGACATTTCTAGAGTCAAAAGAACGTGGAACTGTAAACAAAGTCCCTCGCTAAACTCCAAAGCCAAAAATATGCATGCACTAGGATTTGTTATCTATTTTTTTTTTTTTTTTTTTTTTTTTAATAAATCTGAGTATTCTATTTACAGTAGGGAATCAGCTATTAGAAATAAGATTCCTAAGATTAATCCACCACATATTGATTTATTCCCCTACATGAAAAACCTGTCTCCTGACAAAAACTTTAAGTTAGACTACAAGAGCTTAAGATAGATTGTCAGCGTCTATCTAAAGGCAGAACGCCATAATTAATTTCCTTTCCTGTAAATAAAAAGATAAATAGATTTCAACTCTGAAGTACTCTCAAATCTTTAAGGTCTCTGTCAATGTATAAAATGGATAAGGTGTCCTATTATGTTAATAGAAGAACTGTCCTTAAATGTTGTGTATTTCAAAGAAACATTTCTTCCCCATAGTAGAAGTGAAACAGATAGATCATACCTGGCTCGGTATCACATGCTTAGTTTCAAATGCTCTGCAGACGAGGTTATTTCGCATTTCATATGTGTCTCCTGGATTAAAAAAGTCGCATTTATTTCAGTAACAAAAAACGATGGTGCACGCCTCAGTCAAAAGAAAGAACAACTAATCTAAAAAAAGCAACCTACCAACATCTAGTGCAACCAGATCAACATTCAACTCCACTTGGCCCATAGTTCTGTGAATGTCAAGTAGTTTCTCCACATCTTCTTTAATACAAGGAGGCACAAATACTGTAGGAGGACTTAAACTATACAAACCACGACTAGCTACATACATTGGTAGCCCACCCTGAACCAGAACAAGTTGAAACCACCATCACTAACAAAAATAGGTGCAGATAATCAGATTAGCCACTTAACTACAAACAAACCACTAGAGTACTTCTTTCTCTTCTTTTTTTTCTTATAATTGGGAATCGAAGCTTAGACCTAATACATACTTCGGGTAACCGCACCCATCCCAAAGCCTAGGCCCATGAGGCAACATAGGATTTTACATTTAGTTTTTTTTTTTTTTTTTTTAATTCAGTAACATTTGGGATTGCAACGAACTTATTACTATGTGATACATGATGCCACTGCACTACTAGCTACTCCTTTTGGCAGGATTTTACATTTAAGTTCACTCGTGGATTTCGAACCTAGGACCTCTAAGAGAGCATACCTTAGAGACTCCAAGCCTTTTACCAACGAGCTAGACACAAGTTTACTTCTTTAATCCAATAAGTTTAAGAAGAATCTGAAACCATTACACCAGTCCCTTTTTAATATCTTATCAGTTGCTTAGCTCTTTACTCCCAGTTAGTAGATATGTCGGACACCTAATATTCTGTAAAGATAGTTTTGGATATTGGATAAAGAAAACGTTCACAATTCATGAAGAAATCTGTTTATCAGTTCCCTCATCAGCTTAATTGCAAGAGTATAAATAGCACATGCTTAATTGAAAAGAGATTACAATATAGTAAATAGTAACTCGAAAAACCTAGATAATAGAAGCAGATAAGGCTCATTGGTTCAGATAAGGAAACTTACAATGTGGTCAAGATGGGCGTGAGTGATGAACACAAAGTTTTGCTGAATAGCTCGAGATGGGCACCGCCCAATATCAAAAGCACACTTGAATTCAGGAATAATAACACAAGTTTCTTGCCCACCAACTGAAATTCCCTCAATTGAATACCCTTCTAAATCCACCCCTTTTCGATTAACCTGTGACCGAGCTCTCCGGTACTCTTCTTCGACGCCGATTGAAGATAAAAGACCCGAATCTCTGAGGGAGTTTACAGGATTCACATGGCTTTGAAGAGCGATTCCATGTGGTTTCGGTGACTGTAAAATGGGTTGATGAAATGGGAAGATTTGAGGAGGTCTGAGTGGCGAAATGGCCATGGAAATTTGCATCTTATAATGGGTTTAAGCGGAAATTAATTGCATAAGATTGTGAAAGATGAGGGATTTGAAGAAAGTATTTGGGGGGGTTTAAGGGAGGTTTAACTGGTCTCAGAGAGGGAACGGAAGTTGCAAAGAACAGCGAAAGTGGATATGTTTCTGCCGCTGAGATGACGAACTATAAATATAAAACCCTTTATAAATTTATAACATAATTTTTTGTAAATATATCATATCATATGATATTATCTAAATCTATTTAATTTCTTAGTTAAGCTTTTCTCAACAAAAAATTTGAGTTTAGTAATGTTGTAAGAATTTGTTTATAACTTCTTTGTGTCCTTAATTATTGTTTAATTGAGATAATTAGGCATTTAGACGTGTAAGTTGAATACATAATTTCGAAAAATATAATTTTCACAATGGGCATGTCAAATTTTGCTGACCTATAACATAAGACATTTTGAGTGACATGTTCATGCATTAATTTAATAACATATCAACTTTTTTTTTTAAATAACGTATCAACTTTGTGTTAATTAGGTTTACAATTTTTTAATGAAATAATCTAATGAAGTATATTAAAATGATAACCTAATTAATAAAATAATCTAATGAAGTATATTAAAATGATAACCTAATTAATAATTTGTAATACTTTAAGGATGAATTGGAATTTTTAATAGATTAAGGACCATATGTAAATTACTTGAAAAATATAGAACCATTTGAAATATTTATCGGTTTTAATCGGGTTTGCGTAAGATTTGGCTTTCTTTTGTCGTTTTGATTAAAAGATCGAAAGTTATTTAAATAACAGTTAAATTGGCTCAGCCAATTGTAATTCAAATTAAAACCATCGTGGATAGTTTAGTGGTTAGAAGGACTATAAAATATATATATATATATATATATATTTGTGGGCTCAAGTTATGATAATTATTTATCTAAAAATTAATCTTTTAATGAGAATACTCAAGATGTTCACAAACTTCCCAATGATTTATGTATATAAAAAAAATGTAATACACATTAAAGGAAGGTAAGTTTAATGGGGTATCCTTATATGTACGATATGGAAGAAAAAGAAATACTTAATATACCATCTAAATGGTAAATAGGTGTGTCAAAAAAGAAAAAATATCTCTAATTAATGTTAGATTATTTATCCTATTCAAGATTCTTGAACTCAAAAAGACATAATTATAAGAAAGGTAGACTACTCTTTTCATTACTTAACTTGTTTTGAGATAGAACATCATACCATCTAGAGGTGATTTTGGTTTTCAATGTCCAATAAAGTATAGAATTATTAGTTCAATTTTCAATTGGTTCGGTTCGATTTTGAATCGGATCCAATGTCCATTTTCTTTTCCAATTCTTTAAAAATCATATTTTTTTGTGGTTCATTCGTTCACCTTATCAATTAATGAAAAGGATTTGAACATTAAAAAGTTCGATCCTTGCATCCAATTTTCTTTCGTAAAATTAGTTTCAAATAGATAATGACAAGTAATATAAAAAAAAAAGTAAAATTTGAGAAAGTTACTTAGAAAATATATTGAAATTTGAAAAAAAAAATTACTATAAAAGATTGATCTTCAAGACTTTAAGAAATCTTCTAAATAAATGACTTTATATGACTTATTGAAAATATATTTATTTCGGTTTGATTCAATTTTTATTGGTTTTTTTAAATGAAAACTGAAACCAATCCAATATTTTTTATTTTTTCAAATTACAAACCGATAAGTCCAACTTTGTACTAAAAAACCGATCCGATCCATTGGATTGGATTGGTTCGATTCAATTTTTAAGTTTTTCGATTTTTTGTTGCACCCCTAATACCATCTAATATCAACCAACCGTTGATGCAAATCATACTTTTTAGTCTACTTGATTTTCCAAAAAAAAAATTAGAATATAGCCAATCAGTATGGTTCAATTTCAGTTAGTTTTGTTGGCTCAGCCTACATGGTTTCTAATACTTCAATGATTTTGATATTGTTATGTTTCTTTCTATTCTTCGAGAGTAGATACCTAAACCAGTTAAGCTATGTTTAGGTTGAGAGTTATAAATAACTTCATATGGCCTCCTGTAGGAAAAAAAGTATAATGGTCACCTCATCTCTTTTACAATGAACAAGAACAACTTATTGGAACCATATCCAAACGAGCTATTGTTGAAGAATTACAAAAGAGTATTGATAACCTCTCTTCAAAAAATTATATCCAAACGAATGATTGCAACCACTCAAAATAACTCCTAATTTTTAATCACTCAAAATAACTTCTCATTTCTGTTACTCTTCTATAAAATTCACATCCAAATGAGATACTGACTACAACTCCTCTACAAAAATTCACATCCAAACAAATTATTGTCTGCAACTCCTCTACAAAAATCTACATCCAAACGAACTATTACCATAGTCTCAATTTTTAATCACTCAAAATAACACCTCATGAAACTAATCATCCAAACAAATCTAGCAGAACTCCCAATGTACAGAACAATAGAATTGTTATCCACTACACTCAAAAGCATTTAACTAAAGTTTTTGCCCCTGGGATAATAAAACTCAAACCACTTTAGAATGAACAAAATCAAAAAAAAAAAAAAAAAAAAAAAGGTGGAAACTTTTGGTTGGTTTATATTCCAACCAAGAGTATGAAGAGGCTAAATTTGCGCAATGTCACTTTGGGAAGGATTCAGGTTTTCTCAGTAGTTTTTTTTTTTAATCTTTGAAGTGCATTATGTGGGTTCATCTCAAAATTAATTGACAATGAGTGGAATAGCTCATTTATTTTATAAATGCTATGAGATATTCTTATCTTTCTATTGTGGGATATTCGACATGTCCCTCAAGATGGTACTTCTTTGGGTTCACCGATCTTCAGCCTAACTTCTTTTAATTGGATCTAATATTCATTGTGATTTAATGAGCTCTAATTTAATATCATATTAGATACTATGGAGTTTCATCTTAAAATCAATTAACAATGAGTGGAATAGTACATCTATTTTATAAATGTTAGAGATATGCTCACCTTTCCAACTCGGGATCCTTAACAAGGGTCAACTTCAACCAGGGTCCATCTTGATGCAGCTCCTCAAGTTTGCCCATGTTAGTTTAACATGAATCGACTCTAATGAAAAGAAAAACTTTGGTAGAATTTCAGTTCAGTTGTTAACTTTTTAACTTTGTTAAGATGGTCAGCTGTTTAGTCCAAGGCAAAACCTTAGTGTTGATGGTTGAGAGACTGAAAAACAATATCCTGCCACTAACATACAATGAAGGCTACAAATGTGGGGGATGGGAAGGGGACATATTTGCAATACTCATCAGCAAGAGCAAAAACTTATTATAAATGAGAAAGCAATTGAAATTGATGGATATACTGATCTACTCAACTATTCTCTACACTGAGAATTGAGTTCACAAGCTGAACGACAAATGATAAGGTGCTTGCCTTATTATAAAGCCTTCTAGTGCAGTGCTCGCACATGAATCTTAAGATTTTTCCAGACTGGATCGCTTACTCATGGTTGAAGACAGATAAAAGTTCCAAAATATAGAGGCCACAGACATGAAAGCCACCCGGGCCTGGAGAGGCACAACCCTGTACGATGCAGCACATGGTTTAGTTAAATTCAAATAATGTTGTTAGTCAGCAATCAATAGTTCAGAACATGAACATGCAGTTGGCAGTACTATAAAAAGAAAAGCTGACTCAAATTTTTGAGTTTGTACTCTTATGCAACCTACTTTATTTTCATGTTGAGAAATGCAGTAGAAAAAGAAAGATAGATCAGAAGTTGACAACCTGTTAAATGTGATGTCTTATCTAATCCTAAACTATAATATGATATTCAATTTTAAGTTTTAACTCACCTCCTATAGGGGTTAACTAAATCAAATACTGTAATTAACTAGAGTTCCTGTTTCAAAATGCATCATGTAGCCAACTAGAGTAATAGCTCATCCGGCATAAGTGTGTGGCAAGTGCTTATGACTAAGAGATCATGGTTTCAATTCCCGTCATCACCAGTTGTTGTACTAAAAAAAAACATTATGTGGCTTCAAATGTTGTATCATAGTTCTTTGATTCAACCATATGGCTATTGATTTTTTTTAAAAATGTAGCTTGAGTAAGTGAAAGGGAACCGAGAGAGGTAACTAAAGATCAAAAATTACCCAAAGTTTAATACGCTGACAGGAATCCAAAACCTAAACCCTGCAAAGAGATCAAAAGGTTATTACATTAGGGATTAAAAAAAGGTAATTTCATTAGACTTCTGTCCTTGAGGCAATAAAGGGACCTAGTCGGAGACGTTTACCATATAGCAATGTAGGAAGAGCATCTTTCCGGTACATTTCAGGAAGCTGGGAGATTTTCCCTAGCCAGATATTGTTCCATGCAAATACAACACCAATAACACATGGACCAAGAACAATTTGGTTCAAGAGAACCTGAAGGAAGAACAATAAAACAGCTGATAAAAAAGTTCACACTTCACAGAAAAGCTTAAAAACGCTTAACGCTTATTATCTTCAGCCACTATGAGCTCGAGTGAATATTAAAAGAGTTAATAACACCAAAGCCAGAACCAAGTGTACCTTAAGCATAAGATTCCCCACCGATTTCTTGGGCAGAACATGATCAAGATAGTTGTACCATGCAAAGGATCCCGGACCATAAAGCAGAATCCCATAAGAAAGCATTCGCAAAGAGCGAATCCAATCATGTTCTGAAAATATGTTCGAAAGACCATCCTGAAAGAAGAGTTTTGTTCTTAAATTAAGTTTAAAACATCATAAACAGAATCACTGTAGACTGTATCAAAATGAAAACTAAGTATACTTGCTAGCAACAGTTTTGCAATAACCATTCTACAAATCTCAATGCAAGAGAATTGGCCGGTTCAAGTTCAAACACCGAATCCAAAACTTGTGCGGCCACAAACACGAACAAAGAAAACCTAATGCCCTAATCCACCGACAACAGCAGAATTCGAATTCACAAAATTACAAGAACCTAATTACTTCCAAGTCCAGAATCAAAGAGAGCGATGCAAACCTTATCGAGAGAAGTAGGGTTGAGAGCGATTCTTGTACGCCATCGAGCAACCAACTGAGCAACTGTGTCGCCGGAGAGAGTGAGACAGCCGGCGGTCAAGGACTGCTTGAGAGGAAAATGGTAACCGGATCCGCCAGTTGCTTGGATGGAATTAGACGATTTGGACTCGAATCTTCTCCTCTTGTTTCGAGAAGTTTTGGAATCCGGAAGGAAGAAGTTCCAGGCCCAGAGGCCGCCATTGCCTCCGCCCAACAGGTCCATGGCCGGAAAAAATGGAGGCTGAATCCGATGATGGGGCGAATTTAAGCGTCCACGGCGGAGGCGCAAGTGAAGGTTTCACTTTCTGGTAGCTTTCTTCTGCAGCAACACATGGCCTCGGTACTTATTTTGTGGTAAAGAAAACTTGACCATAAATAATAGAGCAAGACTTTGCCTCCTCTTGGATGAGCGGCGGTTCTAAGTCACGTGGTAATATCGTTTTTTTTTTCCCTTTGATATATATTTTTTTAGCCTATCAATTTTGACATTTGTTCTATTTTAATGGATGAATTTTTAAATTTTCAATTTTAATTCATAAATTTTAAATTTTGTTATATTTTAAATTTTTAAAATTTCAAATTTGGTCTTTTCCTAAAAATTTAATTTTAATCTTGGTATTAAAAAAAAATCAAACTAATCCCTATTGTAAATTTAAAATCAATATCAATCAAAATTTGTTCGACAAAAAAGGTGAAAATCGCAGTAATTGAATACTATTTGTGTCAATATGTTTTACAAATTGTTTGCAATCACCTAAACAAACTTGCCTTAATTAAAATCTTTGACGATTTTCAATAAGTTGATTGTACGATAAATCGGTTTTTTTAATTAAAAAATAATAATGATGAAGAAGGTATCACTTGTTCTCGAAAAAAACCATACCAATATTGTGCCAACCCTTTCGGTGTTAGTGCACTCACTATTCAAGCTAGTGCCGAATTCTATTTATTGATATTTGATTCGTATTAGTTTTTTAAATTAGAAATATACGAGAAATAATAAATTTTTTAATTTAACAACATATATGGTTCAAAATTTAAACCGATAAACAATTAGTTACTAAATTATACTTTCGTCTTGGACAAAATAAGAGAAAGTAATGAACTTGGATATAGTAAGTCAATTTTTTCTTTCGATTAGCAGAATTATAATTTTAAAAAAAAAAACTAATTCTTTAATATATGGTTTAGATATAAATTAAAATATATAATGAATGTCAAACGCCTCTTTGCCAACTTGAACTAGTGTTCGGACATTGCATTTGATCTTTTGTGATACATCATTTAATAAACAAAAATACAATTAAAAAGATAACATTTCAACTGCTGTAACTTGAAATCCAAGCTTCACAAATCCCATAAATGGAAAAAAAAAAAAAAAAAAAAGAGTTCAAAACTCCGTTCGAAACAAAATAAATCCCATAAATGGAAAAAAGAATATATTATATACCGAAGTGATAAATGGAAGATATTATATCAATATCTTCAAACACCAAAATCAAATAAAACTAGAAAACCAAAACCTATAAGGTAAAAGGTAAAATCGAACTATAAAAAATCACACAGTTTCACATAAAAAATCACCTAATTAAGATTTAGAGTGAGAAACATTCGAGAAAAATTCCGAGAATCGGAAGATGAAGATCAATTCGGCGAAAAACAATCGCTCGAAACCGGGAGGCCTCCTTTGCGAAAGACTGGCCAAAGCGCCCAAAATACCGATGAAAACTAACCGAGTTAATCGCACTGGATCGTCACCGATCAAGAAAGCGAAGAAGGCGATTTCTCCGATTCCGATTAAACGTCGCGCCGATTTGGCAACGGCGGTGAAAACATCGACGGGAACGAAAACTCCGGCGCCGGCGAAGATTGGAGAAGATGAAGTGAAAAAGGCGATTAGAGCAGCAGACGAAGCGAAGGCGAAAATTTGGTACAGTAGAAGAAAGCAAGAGAGGATTGAGGAACTGAGAGGAGCGGCTAGAGAAGCGTTGGAGAAATTGGAGTTTAGCGTTGAGGTTGAGGATAGTCATGAATCGGTTAGGGATTTGGAGCGGATTTGTGGCGGGTTTCACAATGGGAATCTGCATTTTATTGGTTTGTGTTTAAAAAATTAATTAGTTAACGACGTGTAGTTTGTATTGTGTATAGTTCTTGCATGCTATACGGTGTGTCGTTCTTTGTGTTTTATTGGTTCTGTTATTCTTTGTCGTCTTGTACATTCTCTGCCCTATTTTAGGCAGCACTGTTTTTTCTGAATATATCACACTGATTTTTTTTTTTTTTTTTGTTGACACGAACTAGCATTCATAAAAAAGGAGTAAGATCAATACAGACGTTTGGGGATATTCTAGCAACGATACTACTCACTAAGGCATAAGATCCCACCGAAGCAACAGAAAAGGAATGAGGTTGGGATTTTCCACACTAAAAAACTCAACCAAAACCCGATAGCCTCCTTTGTCAACTAATTTTCCAAAATTAACCAAACGAAAATCCTAGAGTATAAAAAAGAAATTAAACAGTGTAATACAGCCCAACAACAAAATAAAAAGAAGCCAAAAAATGTCCAGTAAAAATCCTCTTCACGTTTCTTCTTTCAGTTTCAAACTTCCAGTAATTTACTAAAGAATCTCCATAGCCACACAAGGCTCCAATGGATTTTAGAGAGTTTATCAATTCAAATGAAACCCTAGAGTTTCAGGAAAGAAAGGGTTTTAGAGAGAACTCCGATGGATTGGATCTTTACAAAATCACACTGATTTTATCGAGTGTTTTCCTGAAACTTTACATATTTTGCATTTTTTCCATTAATTTGGCATTAGTAATTTATGATGTCTTGAGTGTTGTAAACAGTATCCGTGTTCAAAAGAATCGATAATAACTTAGACTATCCAATCTATCATAATCTGAGTAGCAAGAAGACATGGGAAGTCATGAATGAGTAGAGAGAATTTCAAGATATTGTTTATTAAAGAAGTGTATAAGTCACACCCAATGCAACCTTAATAATAAGGGCTTTTTACAGCATTGGACCAAATGAAAAGAAATTTTACATGCATGTTTAAAAAAACAAAAAATTGCAAAAGTAATCCCCCTGCTTGATTAAAGAAAATTGGTTTTATAATGAAATTACATAAATATCCTCCACTATAAACCAATCTTTACTAAAATACAAAAGCACTAAATTTTGAAAAACAAAAAAAATCTTCCAAGATTGTGGACATTTTTCAACTTTCATTTTCAATCTAAAATTATCTCCTTATAAATTTCCGAAATAGTAGGGTTGTAAATAAGGTTTTTTTGTTTTTTTAAAAAAAAAAAGATTTTATGTGAGATACGCTATTTCTTTGTTAATGATAGTTGCTTCGATTTTGCCAAATTTTTTTTTAAAATCTTTCAATCATGTATTAATAAATAAATATCTCATCAAAGGATTTCCATCGTTTTCAAACCGTCTCAGAAGCTTATTCTTCTCAATTTCTCTATTCTTCATTAGATTTCGCTATTGTTTCTATCGATTTCCTTCGTTTTCAAACCGCCTCAGTTGCTGACAGTATTATTAAGTTTCACGGATTAATCTTAAATTTTTTAAAATCACATAGACATTTTCCTCTATAGTAAGATGAGTGGACCCCAATCAAAAACCTAAACATTGTATGAGATTTCTGAAATATATATTGACCTTTTAATACCGAGGTCTGAAATCTCTATTGATTGTTTAATACTGTATGAGGTTTTCTTAAATCTGTATTGAACTTTTAACACTGTATGAGCTTTCTAAGAATCTGTATTGATTGTTTAATACTGTATGTGATTTCAGAAATCTGTATTGAACTTTTAATATTGTATTTGTTTCTGAGGTATGCATTGAACTTTTAATAGGGTATGAGCTTTCTGAAATATGTATTGATTTTTTAATACTCTATGAGATTTCAAAAATCTATATTGAACGTTTAATAATGTATGTTGAACTTTTAATAGGGTATGAGCTTTCTGAAATATGTATTGATTTTTTAATACTCTATGATATTTCAGAAATCTGTATTGAACATTTAATCATGTATGAGATTTCTAAAATCTATATTGAACTTTTAATACTGTATTTGTTTATGCAAAGTATTGTTTATGGATTAATTCTGCATCTTATAAAAATTATATAGTATTACTAATGTAGATGGTTAAGGATAGAACAATTGGACGGAAATCCACCAGAAAAAGAAGAAATGGATTTGTGCGCCGAAAATCAAAATAACAATGAAGAAATCGACAGAAAACCAAAGAAATCGCAGAAGTTAGGTTTATGTATGTGAATGCTCACAATTATTAATATATTTTAGTACGGTATTATAAATACTCATTAATATCAGTATTATAAGAAAAATATGTGAGATACTTATTAATACTAATGACTTCTTTTGTTAATTTTTTTGAAAGCAACCATATTTTTAGAAAAAAAAAATGAACGAACAAGTAGCCGTATGATTATTAGGTTATAGAAGTTGCGTTAAAATTTTAAATCTGTATTTATTTAGTAATACAAAAGTTTTAATATAAAAAAGTATTTATGGATAAAACTTTTGTGGTATTGATCATGTTATGTATGAGTACTATAATTTTTTTAAAAGGAAAATCATATTGCTTCTCACAATTTAATTACAAATGTGGACAAATTCAAAAATATTTTCATTCATAATGATTAATATAGTTTAATACTCTATTCTAAAAAAATGTGACAATACTCATTAATACTGATGACTTTTTTTGCTATTTTTTTAGAGCGGCCATATTTTTAGAAAAAAAGATGAACGAAGTAACCGTATGATTATTAGATTATAGAAGATGTCATTATAATTGTGTTCTCTAAAAATTCCTAATGCAACCTTAGTAGAGTTTTAGACAATTTGATATTAAGAGCATCAAATCCAAAAAATTGAAACCATCCAATGACAGATAAGAAAAAGAATGAAGTAAAAATTGAGATTTGAAAGGGAAAAAAAGAAAACAATGAAAATCATGAAATTTTGAAAAAAGGAATGAAACGTAATTTTTTTTTTTTTTTTAAATTACTGAAAGAGATAATAAAAACGAAGTTAAAAAACTGAAAAATGTAAGATTTCAAAAAATAAAATGAAAGAAAAAAAATCATAACGGCTCATTGAAATGCCACGTGCCCACCATAGCCATTTATTAAAAGCCCAAATGTGATTTGAAAAAAAAACGTGTGAAATTTAGCTTCCGAGTAGAGAAAAAAAACCGTGGAGAAGGAGGGTATAATAGGTATTATAAAAAAATATATTATTAATTAAATTTTAAATAAAAAATAGATTTACAAATATTTTAAGATGTGACTAGATTTGTAATTATTTTCTTAAAAGTGGCTATCTACTACAATTTCTCTAATTATAATATATATATATATATTACTATCTTAATCGAAGCCCAAACCTAAGGCCCAATAGGCTATATTATACTCTAATACAATCCAACTTAGTAAACATTAGGTCGAGTTATATAATTTTATAATTAAAAGGAAAATTGTATTAGATGGATGTATTCTTTTCACAAAATAAATTATAAATGTAGGCAAATTTTAAATTATTTATAAGTATAGTCATTGATACATTTTAATACGGTATTTTAAATAATCATTAATACACTATTATGTTGTTATTAATACATTATTATAAGAAAGTATGTATAAATATTCATCAATATACTAATAACTATATTTGCTAATTTTGTTTAAAAGTGATCATATTTGTAATTATTTTCTAGATTTGACTAATCTTCCAATTTTCACATATTAAAACCGGTTGGGCTTTACTTAGTTTAATGAATTTTTTTAGGAAAATTGTAATGGATGACCTAATTCTACCAAAATAATTATAAATGTAGTCAAATTTGAAAATATTTGCATTCATAGTCATAAATATGGTCCAATACTATATTATTAATACTCATTAATACAATATTATTTATTGTTAATAAGTATTTTGTATTATTAATACATTATATGTATTATCAATACAATAGTATATTAATGTATTATTACAGTATTATGTATTATTAATACGTAAAATTATGATTGCTAAATTTTTTAAAAGTGGCCATATTTGTAATTATTTTCTCAATTTGACTAATCTTATAAGTTTTTCTTTTTTATTGAATTATAAATTAAACAATGACGGTTTATAACAGTCATTAAAAGAGCTAATGTGTAATTATTGTTGACAACTCGGTGCCGTTCAAAGCTATATTTGTCGACAAGAATGTTGTTCCGTTGGCGATTCATTCCCCTGCCGGCTTTTTCCGCCGGTCAATTTGCCGTCCGCGAAAGAGAAACTCAAGGTTCCAAGAGAAAAGGAAAACTCTCCCAATATTGCACATCTCTAAATTGATTCGAAATCAAGGTTTCGAGTCTCGACAATATAGAACATATAAATAGAAACTCTCTATTGTAAATCTCTACAAAAAAACTATGAATTCATTTGAGGATCATCACATTTAATTAAAATTATAATTGATTTCTTGACTATAAAATATTATAAGGTTAGACCAAATATGGTTAAGGTGACATGATTTCAAGGTCTATTTAGGCCTTTTACTATTCCTGCCATTGTGAATACCGTAAGTATGAGTATAATTTGTTCAGTTTATTTAATCTAGACAAATAACATAATTAAAAAATCAGGGTAGTTAACTGTGCTCCCTTTACAACCAAATTATTATAATATTTAAACAATTATAGTAGCTTTAACCGTGTTAAAAAAATCGAAAGGTAGTGGCTTAGTAGTTTCATTGTTTTGTGGAAATTCAGTTCAACACCACGGTCACGGATTCGATCTTGCAAATGAAAATTGATATTTGGCTATGAGAGTGATAATGTCTTTTATGTAGGGTTTGTTGGTTCCCTTCCCTTTAATTTTTACTAAAAAAATATATATATTTAAGCAAAAAAAAAACAATAAATAATGGCCAACAACAACCTTGTCATATAAACTATAAAGTATTAATTGTTGACTAGGAGGTTATGTATTTGAATTCAACTAAAAAAGAAATAAAATAGATTAAATCATAAAATAATAAGTAATTTAATTGTAAGTTTTTTCGTTCAACAACAATTGACAATAAAACGGAACTTATCTCTTCCTGATCATTGACACATTTATGCCGGTTTAACTATTGTTTTTATTGACTTGCAAGCATGGTTGAATCTAGTTTATGTTCATTTATGGCTGCCGTCCTTCATTTTCACATGATATATATGGTGTGAAAATATACGATATCTTTCAAAGAAAAAAAAAAAAAAATTAGGATCTTACAAACCCATATGAAAGCTGCATGGAGATGTTTATAGAATGAGAAAAGGTCAATAAAGAATATGGAATTTGCGAGGAAACTTTGTTAGGGGATGTTTATAGAGTGCGAAAAGATCAATAAAGAATATGAAATTGTCTCTCGATTTAAAGGAGCAAGCTCCAAGTTTCCGGATTATTTAAAAAAAAAAAAATTGAAATTTTAAAGAGAAAAAAAAAGAGAGATGTTTCACTTCCTTAAGAGAATTAGAAGCTAGCTCTCATTCTCAATATGTATAGAGTAAAAGAGGAAGAAGGGTGGTTTAAGAAATAATGAGAATGCCACATAAGTAGTTAGACAAGCTCAAATTTTGTTTGTAATCATGGATTTGACCCTTGCTGGCCATTCAATTGGATTGTATGTTTTTATCTCAAACAAGAAAATTGGATTATGTGTGTGTGTGTTTTTTTTTTTGAAAGAATGGATTGTTATGCTATTTTACTATATTCATGTAATGTTGTTTAGGGGCGTTTGGGGGTAAAGAGGTGAAATGGAGATAATGACAAAGATATGATTCTTTGGGTTTAAATCACCAAAAAAGCATTCTTTCAATAATTTCATTTTTTCGTAATAATTTTTTATTTTTTATTTTTTTTTTTTGAAACAAGGTAATCATGTCTATCCCTAAGCCAGATATTGGAGACATCGAAGAAGTGATGTCACAGGGACCTTGAGGGAAACATACCCTCAAAACTCAAGTTTCCAACAACTACACTTTTCATAACAATTTTTTTCTTCTCCTCCTTATCAATTTTTATTATTTCAATAATTATTTTTTATCTTCTGCATACTTACATTTCACTCAAACAAGGATTATCCCCAAAATCAATTGTTATCACCTTAAACACAATACTCATTCTCTTAACCAATCATTCTCTTCTCCTTACTTTCCTTAATTTTTATTCTCCCCATAATATTCTCATTCTCATTCTCTCTGCCTTAATCAGAATTAATGTTGTAGATCTAACTTATTTTTTTGTTCATATATTGGACTACATAAAATTCATATATACTAGATCCAAAACATTTTCTATTTAAAATTAAGAGGATAAAAATATCAAAGTAACAATGTTTTAAAGGTTGTGGATTATTTTAATTAATAGATTGTAAGTTTTCAAAATCACAACGTAATACTTATAAATTATTGTAAGACTTTTTATTATTTAGAAATCATCCGAGGCAAATGAACAATTAACGTGAGAGGTTTATCTCTCCCAAAAAAAAAAAAAAAAAAATCTCAGATACATTAAAATTTGAAAAACGTTATTAATGAAAATTTGAAGAAAAAAAATGTGATATATATGACCTTAACTCAAACTTTAATCATTTAAAGCCGGTTCTTCGAAAAGCTACATCCAAACAATTTATAGTAACTCCTCATTTTCAACTACTCAAAATAACCTCTCATTTCAAAAAATTCATTTTTAATAATTCATTTCTAATTATTAAAAAAAAATTCATCACTTCTAACTACTCAAAATAACTCTTCATCTAAAACTTCATCCAAACACCACTAACTCTTCAAACAAACTCCTCATCTAAAACCTCATCCAAACATTTCTAAAAGGAATGTTGTGTACAATAGATGACTAAAACAGGCTCATCAAACTAAACAAACTGTAGAAGGAAATGATTAGTTGAAGTAACAAGTCTTTTTAAGTCCAGTACAAGAAAGTGAAGCTAATATGAAACTAAGATACATAGGCTGTTAACATCAATTTTTAATTAAAATTACAAGTACATTTTTAATTAAAATTACAAGTATACTGTCTTTTTAAAAAAAACTAACTTAGATACATTGTTTAATCGATTAAACAGGAGCCAAATATGAGCATATATTTTCAATTAAGAAATCTAAACAACATAACGGATGGAAAACATATGATTGGAAAGAAATGCTAAAGCAATATATGTAAATCTCTGGCTGCAACATAGTCATAAAAGGGAATTGCCTGAAATTGGAAGTCTTTCATAGACCTCTTTAGAATGTAATTGTATCTATCCAAGATTACTTATTATCATCAATGAATTAGTAGAACAGATAGATGATTGACAGAAACAAGTTGTGTAAAACTGAATGCATTGAAGCAGTTAGATAGATAAAAAGGGAGAGACATGGAAACCCGACGATGAAAATCTATCCAAATAAACAAAGGAAAGTTGGAATTACAAAAGATTTCAACTTGTGAATAATAGTATAGTTAATAACACCTAAATAAAAAGGGAAGGGGGCACACCAAATCCAAATCCAATGGAATTTAAATAGCAAGAAACCCCTGACCAAACCACCAACAAAGAAAACGAAACGCTCAAGACGCATCCTATGAGAAATGGAAACCAACCTAATAATTATAAGTCAATAAACATGAGCAAAAAATGTAAAGATTGCTGGGAAGGTTGTAATGAAGCAAACTACTACTCGGATTTTGAAAACATACACAGTTCATTAATGGGTTCAAGGCCTGGCCAACCGGGATCCATATCTTCAGATGTGAGGTCGGAAAAGTAATTCAAGCCTGCCTTATGACCACAATTCTCCTGGTTTCGCATGTCAACTCGCTTCTTTGATTCACAGAAGAGGTTATACCTATACAAAGTCTCTTCTTTGTTCTTGTATTTCTTATTGTGTTTCAACCTCCATGATTTGAACAACTCCCAATTCTCAGAACTTTTTGCTTCCTTCCACAATGATCCCACGCCACCCTTAACTCCCACCTACCTTATACAAATGCATAAATAATACTTCAAATTAATCAATCAATTTCAGTTATTACACAAATTAACAACAGAAAAAAAGGGTATGATCAACCTCAATCTTTTTTAATCTATAATGGAAGGCAAAACAATCGAGACCAAAAAGAAAACAGCGTGTATATACCTGATCGATGATCGGCGCTTGTTGGGTTGGATCATTAGTTGCAGCGTAGACCACCCGATTCCGATTCCGACGTTTCAACCAAGCCCCCGACGAGAACAGCCAAGGAACAGACCCGCCATGCCTTTCTCAACTCCACACACCGCCTCCGATTGATTTAGGGTTCTTTCGTCCAAATTTCAAGGCTCCTCCAAATCTTTTTCCATACATTTTCTGCCACGTGGCTCCTCAAAGTTGCTCAATTGAAACTCCTTAATGGAATCTTAATAAAATATTATAAATAATATTCGTTGATAATTTATGGATTTTAATTTATTTTATTATTACAAAACTTTTAAATATTTATTTGTATTTTTTTTTATTATTTCAATATTTACGGTTGCTATTAATTTATATTATCATGATCATAATTAATATCAATGTTATTGTTATTAGTATAATTATAACCTTTAGTATAATTAAATAATAGTAATTTCAATTACATGTTGATATTTTAACTAATTCAAAAAGAAATGTTGTTATACTAACCAATAATAATAATTATATTTAGTTAAGAAAAAATGGACCATATTGTAGAAAAATTGAGTTAGAATAAGCTTAAATTTCAAAAATTAAATAGTTATCAAACGGGGCCTAAACAACTTTGTACGTCATGCACAACTTAATAATTTTCCAAACTAAACAACTCTCTTAGTTTTAATAACGCTTACTCCTTACATTAAACAGCCCTTAATGGGGGAGGGAAAAAAATGAAAGATTTTCAAGTTATCATCAAGGTTGGGATCCATGAATTGAAGGAAATAGAATAACATGATAATTAGAATATAAAGATCGAGTAGAAGATCCATTCAAAAGGTAAAATTTTCCTTTGAAACCGCATGAAAAATAGGAGCACACAAATTTGACTTGCATTCACTACAAAATTGATTACAACTTAAATCCAAGGAGTAGGGCCACAAGGATACTGGCAAGGTTTTTTAATATGGTCAGCCACTAGAACCCGTGCAAGAAAATTCCTTTGATAGCAATAATATGAAGCTTCCAATAAATCTGTTAAAAACTGTCGCGCCCTGTAGGAACATCAACCATCCAGATTGGTATAACTAATTAAATGTTCGATTAACACAATAATAATAAAGGCTATTCCTTTTTTTTTTACATCGGTCAGTGTTCGGACAAGCTTATGCACCTCGACTATTCTCATGAACAGGAAACTCATTAAAAATTAATTCTCGAATAGGTAGTCACAATGAATTGAGCCCATAACTTTTAAATTTCTAAGGTCTTATTTGACCACGAGGTCAATCCATGATAGTTAAAAGTAAGTAACTAAATTTATCATAAGAAACTAGAATGATAGTTGAACATGTGATTTCTCTAGGGCATCATCAAAATTAAGCAGATCCCACGACAACAGCATTAGGTTTATGGGTCCCAAAAGGCAGCTAAATACTTTTAGTTAAGAAAAAATAACGGAAATGTTTTCAACAAAAATTCAACAATGCAATTTGTTGTTTTGTATGAACCGTATTGATGCTCTAGTTTCAAATAGAACAGGAAATTAGTGATTAAATCAGGCCATTAATGCATCTGATGAAAGGTCTTATTTAATGGAAAAGACTCATAACTTACTAAACAGGGGTGCCCTTTCTTAGATGTCTTGTTGTATTCAAATAAATAAATTATATAGAATAATTAAGACTGATGTTCTCTGAAACCAAACATAAATCAACTAATTGGCAAAACAATTTTTGTTTTTTTTTAATATACATCAGTGTTCGGACCAGCTTACGCACACCTCGACTACTCTCATGAGACATACCGTCTAACCCTACAATATTTAGATTTCAAGAAACATACCGTCTGACCCTAAACCCTAATTGGTCAAACAAAGTTCAGTGAGCTTACTTGAATTTACTAGGAATCAGACGATGTAATTTGACGATCAGCGGTGGACGTCTTCCTCTTCCATCTCCTCAAGAATTACATATTTGGCAGCAACATTTGCTGACAGTGAGCTTCCCACTTTATCTTCACTAGATTTCTTTTGTAGCTTTTGGTATCTGATGGGCAATTGAAATGAAACATGATGATTCAGCACAAGAAGCACCCATAAACAAGTATTTTACTTGTTTAGATACAGTTTATAAGCTATTGTTATTCTGTGTCTCATTCTTCCCAGCCACTAATTTCAAGTAAAATTTAGTTTTTAACTGTCCGGTTAATGATATTGGAACTATTCAATTATAAACAATATTTCATCTAAAGTATTAGTTGATTACGTTCTATGTCTCCACATCCAGAAAACTCATGGTCTGAAATACCAGTAGGAAACAGTCAACACTTGAAGGATGATTATTTTTAAAACAACTGCTAATTGTAAGGCATGCTAATTAAGCACTACATTTAATCTTGGAATGAGAATTTTTAAGAGATGTTACGTGTTTATAAAAATGACAACTTACTTGTACCAATTGAACAAACTGACACCAATCATAATTATGATGAGACCAATTCCTTTTAGCCAAGTAAATTTGTCGTGGAAGTAAAATACTGCAACCTGAAAATGCAATAATATATTAAATTAGAAGTTAGCCAGGAAAATTTATCGTGGAAGAATAATACTGCAGCCTGAAAATGCAACAATGAAAAAGTACTCCTATAGTTGAAATTTTGTATCTCAGTACCTTGCACTATAAAAACTTTTTTTTCTTTTTTTTTTTTGAATAAGAAATGCTTTTGTTAAAAGAAAACAAAAAAATCAAGGAGGAGAGGGAAGACAAGACAAGATGTCTTCCCGCTTCAATGTCACCCTTCTAACACATTTTGAATGTCGTTGCAGTAGCATAGAAGGAAAGGAGTTCGTTTCCTTGTAGTGGGAATGCTGGTGAAACCAGAACCTAGAGTCAATTCCATTAAATCAACCACTATCGCAATGAAACAGGAATTTCAGAGCCAGCAATGACAGAGAAATAAAAAGAGAAAAGAAAGACCACCCTATCTTTCAAGTACATTAAAGTTGTTCTAGTGAGCAAAGATGCACGTAGAAATCAGCAAACTTATGCTACAAGGTAGTACCAAATTCACATTTGAAATTAAAAATGAAATGGCTAGATAGATAGTATGTTATGTAGCACATTATCTTAATTTTTCTTCCATTGGAAATTTAAAGCACAAAAGAACTCGTAATGAGCAGGCCTAAAATTTCGTGTAATAAGTTTTTTCGTTCCTCCGATGTATCCCGGTGCCACTTGTGGCACAGGTCAATGGTGCCCCTGGGTTTAGAGGAGCGAAGCTCCAAGTTTCTGTGTTATTAAAAAAAACTACGTGTAATAAGCCAAGACAACTCAAAAGAAATGTTTCAAAGAGTACTGGTGGCAAATTAAATACTTTGTTTTTATTCAACTACATTTCAGGGTGAGGAGTTTTGAATTTGTAACCTCTTGGTTAATATGTTGTACAAGATATCACTCGAGCTCCTTTTGGCATAGCAAATTAAATACTTTGAGATGAGATACTAGACCACTATTAAGAAAATTGAAGAGCCTTACATCTTGATTATGAAGTATAATGAAAATGGTCAGAAGATTCCATACCAATATAGTTACAGCCTCCTTTACAACACCAGCAACTGTCACCGTGACAGCACTAGTAACAGAGACAAGGATATATTCAGTTAATACCTGCAAAAAGATAACACTTTTCTTCAAACAGAAAAGATAACAATAGATTTGTGCACCAAAAAGTTTGGACAAGAGTGGAAACAACACTTAATAAAGAAATTCTCAGCTAGGTTCCTACCATACAGAAGGCAAGTGTTCCACCAAAAAGCATCAGCAAGAAACTCCGAGTAACATGCCAGACACTGTTGAAATATCCATTACTTTTAAATTCTTCCCATGGATCTAAACCAAGGGATAGAATCAAAGTCACAATAGCCATCACTGGTGTTACGTAGCTCATCAAGGTAAAAGGATTTTTCAAACCTGAAATGAACGAAACTATGTTGTTAGACAATATTTAGCAGCACATTTTAATATGAACAAACCTGAAATCTAAATGCAACATCTAAGAATTTCCAAAAAGAACTTAAATGGTCTTGTAGAAAGAAAATGGGTGACTCTTAAGTAGTTCGCTGATCTTGATGCGTAAACTATTTCATCCAATGAAGCAAAATAAAAACATATGATCTACAAAGGGTGAAAGTTTAGGATAAAACTCAATATTCCAAGGACAAAATGCTATTTTTTTTTTTTTTTTTTGACAAAATGTTATCGTGTTCGTGAAACCTGGCAGAAATGCAAATGTCCACAGATACAGAACCAAAAGAAATCCAAGAATTTAAAACGAAACAGCAGAGAAACACTTACCAAATGCTTCTCGCTTCATATCCAGTTGGGCATTTTGCATCACACGGGAAAATGTCAGGATCCAAGTCAACAAATATAGAAGCAAGAAATGGACCAAATAGTTGCTTGTAAGACAAAAAGAATTGTTTATAGCATAAAACGCTAGCATGCATGGGAAAAAGAACGGGAAAAACAAAATCCATACCTGAAGAAGAATTTGCGTCATGGACCACCTGAAGCCGGACATAACAGAAGCAAGCATAACAAAAATGAAACCCCAGAATTCAAATTCTGTCTCCTTTGCAACTGCCACAGACAAAACCAAAGAAGCAAAAAGATGGGGGGATAAGTACATTTTTATTAGAAAATTTTAACGTGGATGTTAGAATTAATGATTCCGTGTATAAAGAACGATTAGAACTGAAATGTAATGAATGCTTCAAAGTTTTTATTGACACAAAAAATAGAGCCCACTGCAGCAATTCACTTGGTTTGCTCCTAATTCTTTCACTTCCAACTCCAACCTTTCTTGAGTATGTGACCTAGGTAAACTACTGTTAGTTCTAAATCACAAGTCCCAACCACCGTGGCTAGCTAGTGGTAAAAAGGATTCGAACGGGACTGGAAGACTTTGGGGGCAAGAGTTCAAATCCTATGATAGCCACCAACCTATGTTAAAATCTTAGTGTTTCTTGCAACGTTATGTTGTAGGATGCTGCAATTTATCCAAAGAGAAAAGATAATCAGTGATAACTATAAGTTGCCCCAAGCACTAGCAGTTGCATTTTACAAATATAACAAACAAACAAGTGTAGGCCCTTCCTAAGTAAGGGTGGTGAATAATAAGGTGCAAGTTGGCGCATGGAACCAACAAAACTGACCAAAACAGCTCAATTGGTCTACCATCGATAGTCGTTTTCATTTGAATATAATCAAGATTTACATACTTCAAATTCTATAATTCACGAATTATCAGCTAGGAGTAAACGAAAAATGCTAGATACCTGTTAATAAAATTCCAACAGATATTACCAAGATAATACCAGAAAGTTTGTAGCTAGGAGTTTCCAACCTGACACAAGAAATTGTGTGCTAAATGAATAAAGAATCAACAAAATATTATGATGAGAAACTACAATGTCTAGAGAGTAAAATTTGTAATATATGTTACAGGTAATGTTTGTAGGCTACAGAATCTGCAATAACCAGTATCATCATATGGCGAAGGTAAAACTAGCCCATCAATTCGAATAATATAGATGCAAAAGGAAGAATGGAAACCCAACATAGCAAATACTTGAAATTGAAAGTTTATTATCGATCACACAATAACTGTTGGTTGTTCATAAATAACTTTGCAGGAATACTAAAAGGTTGAAACTCATAAAACAACTTTAAACGAAGTATATGTAAAAAGAAATGTTTTAGAAGGCAGTGGATGATCCTTATAAAGATAAGTAATTTGATGTCAAACAAAGATAAGTAATTTAGTATACTTATGTTTGGTGAACATGGACTTCTTTTGTCGGCTCCTAACCGTTTTCCTTTTTCAATTACTAGTTTTAGTTATTTGTAACTGATTGCAAAATGCAAACTTCTGCATAAATAATAAACCATACTTGGGTCCCTGTAATAAAGAATGAGTATCCTGGCAGACGAAATTTTAGCCAGCTTTGCTTTCCATAAATAAAATGGGGTTCCTTCCCCTAAATTCTATAGAGATACGACTTTCAAAAAAAAGGAAAAAAAAATCTAATATCTTCTTATTAACACAGACCAAAAGATTGTTTCAACCAATTAATTCACAACAACATTATTAAAATGAGAAGATAGAATATTTTAAATTTTAACGCTTAATATCAATAAGCGATCTCCAGGTATTATATTGAAAGCCTACTACTTGGGATCAAATGGGATATTTTGCATCAAGTCATATACAATTAAATCGGGTAAAAAAAATGTAAACCTTTGATCACATTTTTTATGTGACTGTCAGAGCCAGATTGCGCACATCTCAACTATTGTCACGCGCACGAGCCTAACCTACAACATTTGGATGTCGAGGAAATCCGTAAGAAATTAATTTCTAGATAGGTGGCCACCATAGATTGAACCCATCACATCTTAGTTCCCCAAGGCCTTCTTGACCACTAAGCCACTCCATGATGATTATTTTTTAACACAATAATCATAAACGTAATCTATCATAAGAAAAATCTCTTTTCTCATAGCTTGGAGGCCTTTTGTTTGATTTCTCCCGGATCCCTCATCCCTACAGCCTTTAGGTAGTATTCCTTCTTAAATATATCTTTCTTCGGTTCTTACTTAAATTAAACTTTAAAAAAAATAACAAACATACAGGGCAAAAGACAAAATAATTAATAAGTTCACTCTCAATATTCACAATAACTCATATATAATACACAGAGCTAAGAATCTTCAGGAAGGAAAGGAAGTAACGTTGAAATCACATTCAATTATTCAAAATTATTCTCAAATGTCATGCGACATAAGAAAAACACAAAGCACTGAGAACTCCAAAATGTATGATGAACGATAAGATTGGATGCATTTAGATATATGTGTCTACATAAATGCATGCATAAGAAGCTAGGTTACATAATTTCGTGGTACAACTCACCTGAAAGCAAAAGCAAACAGGAGGAGAAATATAGGAGAACCGGATTTACACTGACAATCAAAAAGAGAAAGAGAATTAGTGTTATTAAGCATAAAGTATACTATATTAACATAGACAGTTTCTTGACTCAACAAATAGGCATGAAGAAAGGTATCCTACCATGGTAGCAAATGTGACTGATATCGAGACAAGAGATGCATTGCTTAGATTAACATCCAAGGCTGTTCCAAGAGCCGTTGGGACAACTGTGAAAGGCAAAGTCCATCTGTGGCATTAGTTGATAGAAAAGTTAATTTACACACGATATAAAAGTTAACATCCTATGGACTCAAACAAATGTAAACAAACATCTAATGAGTAAAAATAACATCATCCACAAAATTTCAGAAAAATGACAAAAACTAGCCACAAATTTAATTCCCGTTTGATAACCATTTGGTTTTGGTTTTTAAAATTTAAACTTATTTTTACTCAAATTTCCTACCATGTGTTTCATCTTAGATTTTGGAGTTGATTAGAGGAGAGGAAGTAGAAGAAGTAGAGTGATTTGGAGGTATGAAGTACTTGTTTGGAGATTGGTGTTTTGGAGAGGAGATGTTGCAAAATCTTTGTTTGGGGGATTGGTGTTTAGGGGGAGATGTTTATTTTATATTAGTTCTTTTTATTGTAATCATTATATATTTGTAACATTTTATAATATTTATATTTATATATATACACATATTATATGGTTGAGAATGGATGAGGTTTGATATGACACTTGATAGGATTAGAGAGTTTGATGGGATGTTAGAGGAGAGGTCGAGGAGGGGATGTGATGAACTAAAAACAAACAAGGGGTTTAGAAATCTCAACTCCATCCCCTCCCTCTCCTCTCCTCAACCCCTAAATCCAATCACCCCTAAGAAAGTAGTGTTAACCAAATTTCAAAAATCAAAACAAGCTTTTGGAAGCTACTTTTTTTTTTTCAAATTTTGGTTAGGTTTTTAAAAATATAAGAAAGATGTAGACATCCAAGTAAGAAAAAACATATGGTGATATAGTTGTTGTAGATTTAAATTTTAAAAACCAAAAACTAAAAACAAAATGGTTATCAAATGGGGTCTTAATCATTCAAAAATTAATGATTCTTAACCGCTAATGCAATGACAAAACCCGTAAAAAAAAAACCCGTAAAAAAAAAATTATGATTTTTTTGGGATAAGTACGAAGATTTGTCCAAAGAAATCATAAGGTAATTGGATTAACAATTCACTAATGAAAGAAAATGTCATATTCTTACAAGTAAATCATATAGAACTTATCCATTGTTCTTTACTTCATCATGAAATGCACATAGCCACATACTCAAGAAATTAGAATTTATCCAATTAATTTTTCACTTGTTAATTGAACTAGACCACTAATCCCTTGATGTCTCATGACTGTCCCTTAGTATAGCAATCTTATAATAATGCATTAGCTTGGTAGGTTTAAAAGATCAATTGGAGTATACCAGTATAATGAAAAGGCTAAATAAAAGCCATTAGTTTCTAGATTACCTTTTGTGAAGTAATCCCTCCATGTCATAGTAACAATAGGCTGGAATCGACTAGACCAAATCCATGTGATCAAATTGGATAGAGCAGCTTGCATGGTAAAATGAACAGTATTCATGAGCAATGGAGCCGGGAACCTACCCAAATGATCTCCTAATAAAGATTTATTATATCTGCTCAAACCAGGAGAAATCCAGTTTAGTTAAACATCTAAATAAGCATCACATTACAAATTTAATTCTTGATTATGTGAAAAAGGGACTTACAAGGTCAAAAGAAGGCTGAAAGTATACCATACAAAAACAAAGAATAATGTCTTTAGCACATTGGCACGTGATAGAGGATTCTTTGCATCTAGCTGCAGCGAATTATAATTATCACTGTGAAAGGATTCATAATCATCGCCATTAATACTCCTCCCAAGTTCGTTCTCAATGCTAAAAGGTTCATATTTCTCACTTGCATTTTCCTCAAAGTGAATAGGGAAATGGGCCTCAGTCTCCCCACCTTCCGATTGCATCTTGTCTGCTGACACTTTATATATCAGATTATCTCCCGACCAAAAGTTCCAGTTTATACTAGCTGATCATTCACGGAGAAAATACCCTATTTGCTTTGTCACACCATCGTCAGAAAAATGGAACTCTATGATAACCAGCCACTTCTTGACTTCCAATCTCAATAGGTTCAACCCTGTGTGTTTAAGCTTTACTGTACCCAAGGATAATCCGGTCGTCTCCTTTACTAAATTAGAGCCATCTATGTTCTTCAACACAATCATTGACAGATGCAAATGAGTTAATAGAACCAGAAACTTTATACATTGGCACAAATCATAGCAAGTTCAAAATTTCGTGTGAAACTCGCTCAGCAATTGAAATTGAAAATAAAGATAACAAGTCAGGTAAGAAACTTAGATCAGTGAACAAATACACAACATATAAATTGGATTATCATAAAAATGTTCAGACTTCATTCCTTTCATAATGATAATGCTAAGACGGACCCTCTCTCAGAGATTTGTAAATGTCCCCCACACCCCAACCCAGTTATTAATTAGATAAATTGAAGAGCCTCTCTTTAATCTCATTGTAATGCCGTGTCATCTTCCTCCTATAACATTGTTATCTTTTGATACAATTGTCTCTTATCCCAACAAAAACTTTAAATTACATCTACATATGGTACCCAACTTCCGTGGAACTCTCCAATCATAAGAATTTGGGAGAAAAAAAATATACAAATTCATAAATCATAATTTACTAAAAATTTATGCAAAACATTAGTAAGTGTAACGGCCAGAAATGAATAACAAGTCATGGGTGCGATCATTTCCTTCAATTTAGCTCAAATCCTGTAATTCCTTATAACTTCCTCCAATAACTCTAATGAGAAGAGCATAAGCTAAGCTAAGGTAGTCAAGCACACTTAAATATCAGGCTTTTGGCATCACAACAAGTGACGTCGTTAAAGAGCTATTGTGAATGAGGCGCGTCAACAACAGCAACATGTGCATAAATGGAGGAAAGCATAGTTCTAAAACCATCGCGGAAACTCGGTACTCCAAATTGATCAAATTAACACGCAACTAATTAACAGAACGAACAAGAATCAACAAGATGAACAATAAGCTCGACCTCAATCAGAGCAACAGGAATGCGTAAACAATCAATCAATCAATCAAATAATTGAAATCGGCTATATAAAACAAGCATCGCCGTGCATAAACAAAAAGCGTAAAATCATATCTAGTACGAGACGTATTGAAAGAACTGACCTGAGAAGAATCTGAGGAAGGAATTGAAGAAATGAGCAGGATTACGCAGGAGAAATGCAGGAATCGAAAAGATGAAGATGAATGGGGAAAGAGATCTGAATCTAAAGGCGTTTGCAGGAGTTGAAATCAGAAGGTGTGTTTTAAATGTTGAATGAGGCTGGTGAATGGAAAAGGATGTCAAACCCAAAGGCCATTTTCTAAAGGTAAAATTAGATAATAATAATAATAATAATAATAATATACTTTACTTTTTTCTTTTCCTTGTTATTATATTAAAGTGCGCACCGTACGGGTGGTTGGGTGGGTGGTCTGAGTTGGGTGCAGGCCCAACTGCAGAGATTGGCGACCATGGACCGCACTGTATGTTCGTTCGGGCGGGTCCCATGCTGCTGGTCATTGCTTCCCTTCCAAGATAATAAAAATTCATAATTATCATTTGGAGATTCAATTTTTTGCACTATAGTCGAAGATTTGGATTTTGAAGGTATGTTTTTTTCACTCACATGTGATATTACTCTTTGATGTTTTCGTTACTTGATTTAGTGACGGGTGTGGTTAACCTTTATTTTAATGTGAAAAATTAAAATTCTCATCTTTGACATGGCAAAAATTATATTGATGTCAAAATCTTATAAAATATAACAAATATCGATGGATTTCAATCAAATAAAAGTTAAAATATTGTGAGATCTATGAAATATTTATAAAAAGTTGTTATAATTGAAGTATGGATACTAAAATTTGCTATTTATACTCGTTTTTTTATAATGGGCATACGTCAAATAATTGTCAAGTAAGTTAACTGGTCAATTTAGGATCGATATTTATAGCTCTTTTTTTTTTTTTTAACTACTACTTTTATGTTTGATTTTGTTATTTTGAAAAAAAAAACAAAAATTTAACAAAATGATTGCCTGAAGTCATGGACGTGATTAGGCTAATAACGAGAGAAATGAGATCATTTGGAGTCAAAATGAGAACGGTCCTCAAATCGTTGACATCGCGACGCTGGAAAATTGTGTCGAGTGCGGCGCAAATCAGTGGTCTAATTTCTCTGCACAGTGTTGAGACATTGGTTTGTAGCGTTGCAATGTTGCCCCGGTTGTATAAATAATTTGTTTTTTTTTTTAACCAGAAAATCGTAGCTTCGCTCTCCTATATCCGAGATATCATGGTCCATCCCTAAACTGTGGCACCAAGATACTTCGACAAGTATTTTAGTTTAAGCGCTTTCCAGCGACCTCAAACCAGGGATCTCTCAAGGAACATATTTGTTGTTTAATTTTCCTTTTCTCAAATAGCATCTCTCCTCTTTTTTTTTTCTTAAGTTTAAAGCAAATCTCACGTAGCACGATTATCGTGTTGATATTTGTGTATAAACTTATTTGAAGGTTTATTTATATATTTTATTGAGAAATATGGGTTCCTTGCATGATTACATGATTCTTATTATCATATTAATTGGATTGTAGTATGTCGTTTTGTCAAACCAGAATAGTGTCTTCCAACACCATGCTAGGTAGAGATTTATCTAAGATTTTTTCCCATTTAGTAGTAATGAAGGGTGAGAATATGTACTCATGTCGGGAGTGCTTTGAGGACATAGTATTGGAAAACCAATAAATATAATTTGATATGAGTTCATTTTCAACAGGACTATAACCACATATAACGATTAATCAATCAAGAATGATTTCATGAGTTCTCAAATATTGAATAGAAGATTAATTGTAGGATGCTCAACTTGAACAACTTTACCGCTTCGAGAAAATAGTCTTAATCATAAATGAATATATAACATGATTGCATGTAGATAAGTGAGAATAAATATTTTTTACACAAACGAGAACACTTGAGGAGTTGGTCTCCACCAATGTAATTAGGATTTTATTGTTTTCTCTACCATTTGTACTACTTTATTTATCGTTTTCCTATGTTATAATCACTCCTTTGAGTTTAGTATTCAATTTGTGTCGATGGGAAATTATAAAATGACTAGGTGTTAGAAGTTGTTTTGATACATCCTTGTAAATTGATCCATTATTAAATAATACAAAAAGAAAAGTTCAGGTCATATTTTGGTATGATCTAAATATTTTATGTCTACCTATGTAACTTAATTTGAATCACATTTACAAATCTTCATTGTCTTTTCTTTCTTGTTTTGGGTTAAGAAACAAAAAATGTGGTCCAAATTAAACAATGTAGGGATTATATTTGGCATGACCTAAATTACTTTCTATTCTTGTTGTAATTGATTTTATAACAATTTATAAATTTTGTTTGACCGATTCTATGACAGATCCGTATCTTTTTGAGATTACAACAATTGGGAGTAGAGATTCGAATTCATGATCTTTTGATCATTGAGTATACATTAATGCCACTTAACAACCGTTCTTGTTAGCCTATGACAGATCCTTATAGCTCATTCAACAAATCAACTTGGTGGTTAACGGTTGTTCATGAAATATTAGGCAACTCATACAACTTTGAAGGAAATCCTCAACGTTAAAAAATGATATAGCTATTTAGCTTTATTTATATATATATATATATATATATACACACACACTATCAGCTTGTGCGCACTTCTACTGTCACGAGACATACCACTTCACCTCACAGGAAATTAATATATATATATATATATATATATATATATATATATATATGCATGTCAGCTTATGCACATTTTGATTATTGTCACGAGATATACCACTTTACTTTACAATATTCATAAGTTAAGTAAATTTGTAGGAAATTAAATTTATCACCTCTTAATTTCTCAAAATCTTTTCAGTATTATTCCACTCGATGATTATTAATATAAATGTCTATAATAGCTTATGCTACAGGATGCATGGGTCATTTTTAGCATTAAAAATCATAATTATATCAATTAAAAAAAATGGTAAACAGCTTATTTTCAACTATAGTAATAATAATAATAATTTATTGGATAATTAAAAATTAAGGCTAAAATGAAGGATTAGTGCATGTTTTACATGCCCCTATGAATCTATGATTAAAAGACATAGAAAATTGGAAAATTGAGTATGACTAGAGTCTATCACTACCAAGTTAAATTTTATATTTTGTATTGGAAATGTGGAATTGGAAATCTTGATACACTTATTCAAGTTTGGTAATAACAATGATTTCAAAATGAAAAAAAAGTTTGGTAATAACAAATAAATATTAATCATAGTGAAAAACTTTATTTTTTAGTGAGAAGGTAGTGAAAAACTTTTTATTAACGACATTAAAACACAAATTTTCTTTTCTTTTTAAATCCACAACTTTTTGTTTAATGGTAGAAGACTTTTAAAAATAGGAAAATTTTATGAGATGATGTACTTTTTTATAAAATAATTATAAATATAGATGAATTTTAAAATATTTATATTTATAATCTTTAATACTGTAATAAATATTTATTAATATGATATTATGTATTATTAATATAGTAGATTATTAATACCAATAATTACAATTATTAATTTTCTCATATTTATAATTATTTTTAACATTTAATGTTGCAAGTTTCCTTTTAAAATAAAGATAAATTTAATTTATAATATTTACTTATTTTTTTATTCAACCACATTCTAAAATAGATAACTGTCATAGCTTAGTGACATTAGTGTATTTAATGACTAAGAGATTTTGGGTTCAAGTTTTATCACCCACTTACAATCTAAAAAATAATAATAATAAGAGTTAAAATTCACGTCCTCCTATTTAAAAATGAATTTTGTGTGATTATTATTTTTTTTTTTTTTAAAACATTTTGCGTGAATTTTCTTTCCACACATATTATTTTATCGTTAGAATACTTGAAATAAAAAATGTATCCAATTTAGAGAAAAACGCGTGGAAAGGAGGATAGAGGAAATTTCTGATAATAATTTATCTATATCATGTAAAGATGAGACAAAAATAGGTGAGTAGATAATATCTACGGCTGATATTTTGCCTCCACGATCACGTGGCAACAGTACGTCTTTAAAAAATTAAAAGAAGACTTTGTTTTCCCAATGGGTCCCACACTGTCCCATCGTAATGGGAAAAACAAAAATAAAAATCTCCTACTGATCACTGATTCTTTACAAAACCCTTCACACTCTCCTCTATAAACTACACTCAGGCTAATCTTAACCTGTTTCTTCATCTTTTCAGCGGTTATCCGATGGAGTTTCACGCCGGAAATCGCAGACTCGACGTCCTCGCCGCACACCTTGCTCCCGCCGGCGATCTCTCCGCCGCCCAAGCCCACGTTCTCCCTGCGGTACTCTTTTCCTTATCCTTTTTCCGGCGAACTCTTTTATTTTGTGGTTTTAGAGTTCAGATCGTGTAGAGTTTATTAGATATGGTCTTTTAAGTTGTTATTTTGAGTTTTAATTTTAGATTTACTAGATTCAGTTGTGTATGTATAAATAGATCCTCACCAATGAGATAACAGTTGAAAGTTGAGTCATTATGGAGCAATTATTGACTTCAATAGAGTTGTTGATGAAATTTCTGATATTCATTTGATTGATGTTCTTGAATACCTATTTTGTTTGTTTATGGATTTGGTTTGCTTGATAGATCAACGTGTTTTGGGTTTTTTTTTTTTTTGGTGATTAGAATTGCAGTAGCTATGGTGGTTCTGTGATTCGAAGGTGTGATAATAAGATGTACTTTGCAAGACAAGGATCCGAAGCTTGTGGTGCTTATATGAGGCAGGCTTCACTTACAGAGGTTCTTCATCTAAGAAATTCAACTCACTGTAGTTGATTCAACACTTCAGATAGTTCACAGTACATTTTACTTTCTCTTTTACAGGCTCAGGGTAATCGACGATCTGATCCTCAGACGTTCTTGGATGTCTATAAAGAACCATTGTATTCGAGACCTGCAACCGAGGGAAGGATTCCGAGTGCTGGAATAGAACAGTCTGTGGCGCAGAATTTCAATCTGATTGCAACTGAACCTCCATTGTTTGCCAGGGCAGGTTTGGGAATCAATGAACAAAGCAACCATTTCATTCCGGAGACAAAACAGCCGTCCTCTGTATCGAATGGTTGGTTATTGACTTTTCGATTATCAATTGATTATTGTGTTCCAGTAGATAACTCTAAATGCACCTCAGGCCCTTGGCCATGGGATACTGGTGCAAAGATTTTACTTATTTGTGATGAGATTTGAAAAGGGCTTAAAATTTTACTTCCATTGTCTTATAATTTATTAAACACAGGAATTGGTGGATTGTCTCCGAGGATGAATGTGGCCGAATCGGGTCGAGGTTTTGTACTAACAGTGGAAATTCCAGGAGTGAAGATCAATGACATTAGAGTTGAGGTTGATGACCAAAAGTAAGACAATACTTTTATAAATGTACTTTGAACTTTGAAGTTGGAAATGTGATATTCAATCTTGTACCAGTTTAATTGATTATCCTCCCCAATGTTTCAAAGCGATATGATTCAACTAAGTCTTCCTGGCTTCCAATTTAAAGTTGCACTACAAGCATTTGATATCTTAATCATAAAATCTCTTATGGATCCGACCTTTGGGACGGCGTTGGTGCCTTTAGGTATGTAGTGGAGTCAAATATAATAATAACAAATGGTAAAGTGGGTGTCTCCGATTTCCTGGTCATAAAAAAAGCTAACAAGCAATCGATATCTTTATTTCCATCTGTTATGTGGGATTGGATTTAGAAACCTCCTATTGAGATTACATTGGTTGTTAATTTGATTCAAAAGGTCAAGCTATTAGACTATAAGATAAGTACAATTTTTTCAATATGCTCCCAATTATCATCCCCACATGTAGGCTCGAATGTTAGCATGAGACCTATATATGAACTATCAACATGGGAATGGAGAGGAGTGGAGTGGAGTTGAGTTGAGTTAGAATGGCCTTATCATCCCAAAATCTCGTGGGGTATTTTAAACCACAATTAATATAAAAAATAAAAAATAAAATAAAATCTCTACTCTAAATGAACTTAGGAGGGTAGGAAATTTCTCTGTCCAAATGAAACGTGAGATGATTCCGGCTCAAGGCTATCTATATAATATCATGTTATATTATTTCCAAATTCAAGAGTTGAATATGATTATGTCATGTCATTGATCTGATAATGAAAAGCTGTTCTTTGGTAGGTTGACCATAATCGGTAAACGCTCGAATCAATACAGTGAAGTGGTAGGATACTCAAGCGACGCTATCTCTTCATATCACAAGAGAGAGATTTTTCAAGGACCTTACCAGGTTGTGTGGCCACTTCCAATCAACATTAACAAGGATGGAGTACTAGCTGAGTTTTGGTAAGTAGAAAAATGCTATTCCTTTGTTACATCTTAATATCTTTCAACTTCATACTGTCAATCCCAGTATTTTCATGAGGCTAATTCTGCACTTCCCTGCAATGCCTTTTTTTGCCCTTCGCAGATTTATACGACAAATAACGAAATGCTCATTTCCATACCCTGTTTTTTTATACCTTGCTCACTTATGAAAGAACCCAAATATATTGAAATATAAAACATAAGGGGGTGTTTGTTTGACGCAAGCTATTACAACTCTTCTTCAAACAATCATATCTAAACAAGCTATTGTAATCATTCAAAATAATCACTCAAGATAATCACTCATTTCTAACCACTCAAAACAATCATTCATTTCTTATCACTTATATCAAACTCTACAAAATAATCACTCATTTCTAACCACATCCAAACGAGCTATTGTTGACAACCCCACTACAAAATTCGTCATCCAAACAAGCTATTAACTGCAAACCCTCTACAAAGAAACACATCCAAACGAGTTATTACTAAAATTCTAATTTCTAATCACTCAAAATAACTCCTAATTTATAATCACTTAAAATAATAACTCTACAATTCCACATCTAAACACCTTCTAATAGAATTGTAATACAACTCTCAAGCATTCGAGGTACTTAGTAGAACCTCCTCTTAAGATACCCACTTAAACCCCTTAACAATACTCTGCTTTCAACCTTTCTCCCAATCAATTTATATCAATTTACAGTAACAACTTCTCTAACTAAGTACAATTACTAATGTACTCTTAGTACTCTAATACTACTTCTAACACCATTCCTATCAGCTTATTGATGGCTCGATGTTGTTGTCTTCTTTTTGTGTGGGTGCAGGGATGGATTACTTAGAGTTACTCTACCGAAACTCTGAGAAAAACAAGGCATATATACGTATGTGTAAGATATATGGTACGCTCAAACTGTACCCAATCTAAACTATCCAGTATCTTCGTATCCATACATCCTATTGGTAAAATACCAAAAGACAGTTTACATAATACAACTACAATATTCATATGAAAAAAATGTGAATTGCTGTCAAAATATATGTATATGCATATCTTGTTTGTGTATGCATATGCCTATCTTGTTTGTGTATGCATATGCCTATCTTGTTTGTGTATGATGTCTGGTTATGCAATGCTGTTACTGGGGATTGCTTTTGGCTATTGCTATGATGGTTTTTGTATTCAACTTGAAGCTGAAGTTGGCTTTTGTTATATTATATTTAAGTTTGAATTTTCGTCTATCCTTTTTGGTGTGGCTTAGGGTAATCACTTAAAAATGTGATGTAACAACTTATTTCGTAACAGGATTATAAGATATGGTTGGTCGAAAATTATAAGTTATGGACTCATGCTTTTTTTTGGACTTGTTTTTTGTATGTCTATTCTTTCATATATATTTTTTTCAATGAAAGCCTGAAAGATGTAGAATCAATGTACACAATTTATTGTTTTTAGTGATTTACCATGTTAAACTAAAAGTCCTCTCATTTTTCAATGTCCCTTCCTTTGTCAACTCAAAAACAAAAGTCCCCAAAATTAGTGAAGAATTCTAGTGGGCAAATCTTCTCATTTGTTTGCTTGCTTTGTGCTCATTAGTGTGGGTGGTTTATAGAATTTCTTCCTTTTCTTATGCAAAAAGAAAAAAAAAAAAGAATTTCTTCCTTTAAGAGGAGAGTGAGTTTTGGATCTCATCTCCATTTTATCTCCATGTTTAGTACATTAATTGCATGAGTATGCTTTAATTTTGTTGTTAATCATCATAGGCATCTTAATCCCACTCAAAGCAGAAGCTTTCTAAAATCTAATCCCATTAAAAGATTCTTATTAGACATTTCATTGATCCTTGGGAAAATTCCAATTAAGTGGTGAGAAATTATATAATATCCAAATGGGGATTGTGGACTTGACAACGACTTTCAAATTTCAATGATATGTCTATGGTTAGGCATATTCCTAAGATAGTCAAGATATTATGCAATAAATGTTATAGGATTATCTTAAGCAGTGTTTATTTGATGGTAATGATACTGCATGTACATAAGGTTGGATGAGTTTGATCATCCCAAAAATTTAAGTTCGCCCAAAAAGTTTCTCAAAGTGGATCCAACCCTCTTACACCCCTTATTATTAAAATAAAATATTACTAATTTTATCTTTCATCCAAAATTAAGGTAGACTAATTTTGAAACTTCGTATAAAAGGACATATACAATTTTTTTTTTCTTATAATTATTTTAGGGTTAAAGAGTATTATAGAAATAATAATGGAAGATGTCAAACTCATGATATCTTAATCATATTTATGTGGATTGACTTGTTGTTATTGATCATTAATTTGTTTATGTAGGAATTTTGGTAGCCAAACATGAAATTATTACCATTCAACTTTTTGCTAGTTTGAGTGTGAGAACAAAAACAGAGTGTGGCGACAAAAAGAACAGAAAAATGTTTGAAATTCATTTTAAAAAATACATAAAACAAAACTAACATTCAAACCGTTTATAAACTTATTTTATATTGTCAGGGACAACTAAAAATCAAATTGTCTCAAAAAAGAAAAATAAAATAAAATAAAATAAAATAAATCGAATTGAAAGTTTTTTTGTCGCGTCACTTTTGATACAAATTAATATATGAAGTATAAAATTTTCAAAACAAAATTCATTTTTTTAAGTTTTTTTATAATTTTTTATTTTTTTTAAACAATAACATGATTAGAGATCTGACTATCTAGGATGATTGTCAGTATCTTCCATTTTTTAGTATCAAAAGAATATTTTTTATTAAAAACTTTGTTTTTTGTTTTTTTGTTTTTTTTTCCTGATAAGTACAAAACTTGTTAGATAGGTTGAACTATCAATGAAATGACCATGTTCCTATCTATATATAGAAAGTTTTTTAAACAAGTAAATTATATATAT
>JBBMKA010000020.1:3062008-3072464 GCA_037833695.1 Sechiopsis laciniata | reverse complement strand
ATATATACACACATACATACATACATATATATATACATACATACATGTATGTATATAATTTTATTATTCATAAAAAATTCCTAGTAAACTATATAATTCTTAATCTAAAAAAATATGACTTTATATGAGTTTTTTTTTTTAATGGACTTTATATGTGTTTTTCAAACAAGTAAACTATTTAATTCTTGAATCTAAAAAAATAGAGACTTTATATGAGTTTTATATTTGAATCTAAAGTACTATGAAGGGAGGAGAAGTGATAGTTTGGTGGATAAGGAAGCGATACTAAATTAATATTTGATGTGAAAACAAAGAAATAGAAGTGATATTTAAAATAATAATAATAATAATAATAATAATAATAATAATAATAATAATAATAATAATAGATATTCAATATTATTTTAAAAAATTGAGATATTTAATATTTGTATATAATATATTTTTTCCTCTTTGATAAAATATCTTATTAAAATTTATTTCATTTTATTTATTATTTAAATGAAATTTAAAATTGAGTACATTTTAATCTTAAAAAAAAATTATAAATATTTTTTTAAGAAGAAAAATGAACAAATAAATGAAATAAAACAATTCAAATAATTAAACTTCAATAAAAAAAAAAAACCAGAATAATTGGATAGCATAATTTTTATATAAAAAAAGTTTTAATAAAATGAAATCAATATGGAATAAAATGAATTAAAATAATGTATTTAGATTTATTTTGTAAAAATATGTGTTTAAAAAAGTTGAATGAATCATAAAATTAAAATTTATAAATATATTTTTTTATGTAACAAATTTCAAATGAAAAAAAATAGAATACATAAATAATTACGAATATGGTTTAAAAAACTTAACATAACCAAACTATACCTAATAAATATTGCATTTTAATTATCGAATGGATCGGTGGCGCGATTGGTTATCTGGTTTGGTGTTAATCCATTCTCATTCTCGGTCACGAGTTATATTTATTTTGTAAAAAACAAAAGAACATCCGTTAATTAAAAAAAAAAAATCTACAAATATTATTTAAAGAACGTGATATAAAAAAGATATGGTATTTTTTTTATGGTAAGATATGGAAAATTTATAAGAAAAAATACACCTAAAAAATATATAATAAATAAATATAAACATAAGTTACCATGGATGAATTGGTTAAAAATATACATTTAATTCTTCTCTTAAAAGATCATTAAGTTCAAATCCTAATTATGTTAAGAAAAAAAAAGTTCAAATTCTAATTTTGATAATTTACTATTTAAATAGTACAAAAAAAATGTAATTAAAAATAAAAGGAAAATAAATTTATTTAAAGATAAAAATATATGAATGATGGAAGGTATATCCAAATGTTAGAGTAGTTCTATCCGGTGCCATCAGCCTTTGGATACAAATCAATTACGGATAAATTAATAATTCTATATAATTAAATTAAAAAGAATTTATTTGAATGTATACATACTCGAAAATAATTTTTGAATAATATATGAACGTATATCCAACGATCAATATTTTCAAATCCAATTCAAAATATTTGAATAATACATGGGCATATATCAAACAATGATTTTCTCGAAAAAAAAAAATCATATAAATTATCAATTTTATAATAGATTACACTATAAAATAATTTTTTAGTAATTTGAAAAGTTGACACACTAAATAGATATTAAAATTTGAAAAATGCATTTTCTTATAACTTTTAATGTTTGGGACACAAGTTAGTTAAAAAAATTATTTAAAAATAATAGAATGGAATGGTAAAAGTAAATAAGGAATAAAAAGATTAAAAAAGAGAGAAAAAATCCACACAATTGAGCAATAAGCCCTAGAATATTTAGGCACCTTAACTTTCCTCCCCACGACACACACATGTACCCTTTCTCCCCTCATTTCCCTCCCAACTCTGATGTAACCTCACGAAATTCTCATGTAACTTTGTTCTCCCCATTCAACCCCTTCCTCACGAAACACCTTACTCTCTCCATTTAACCCTTCTTACGAAAAACTTTCATGTAACCTTCTTCTCCCCATTCGACCCCCGTTCCGTGAGTAGCCTACTTCTCCCCAACCTCTAAAGCGTATTGATGGGCATTCTAACCTTTCGTTTCTCCTTTGAATGCGTATTCCCAAATGGCAATAAATTAGCGAAGTGTGGGATATTTAACATTTAAGAATGAAAAGTATTCGGCATCCATATATTTTACTCTAAAATGCTCTATTAATCACTGTCATGTAACCTTTTTCTCCCCATTCAACCCCCTCATATATCGTTCGCTCCCCATTCCATTCAACCCCCTTCCCCTCTCATACATCCATCTTCCCCCATTCCATTCAACCCCATTCCCCACTCATACATCCTTCTTCCTCCATTCCATTCAACCCCCTTCCCCACTCATACATCCTTCTTCCCCATTCCATTCAACCCCTTCCCCACTCATACATCCTTTTTCCCCATTCCATTCAACCCCTTCCCCACTCATATATCCTTCTTCTCCCCATCCAACCCCCTTCCCCTCCCATACAACCCCTTCTCCTCTCATATATCCTTCTTCCCCCATTCAACCCCTTTTCCCTCCCATATATCCTTCTTCCCCATCCAACTCCCTTCCCCTCCCATATATCCTTTTTTTTAATGTTCACACACTAAAATAAATAGTTGAAATTTGATAGAAAAGACTAATAGTACGAGTGTTCCTTACACCAAATAAATCTTGTAGTTTTCACTTGTGTGCAACCTCTTCATTCATGGAATTATAAAGCCATTCTAACATCATGGAATTATAAAGCTATACTAGCAAGAACTAATCTATAGCAATTCATGTATGTGCATTATAAAAAGATAGAATATTGTGACCCATCATGCATGAAAAAAGGAAATACGGGAAAATTACTCTTATGAAAAATTAAGATTTTGTGAAAAATAACTTGCATGAGGGAGACAGATGTGTTAGGCCGCCGCTCCTGACAGATGTGTTAGGCGCCGCTCCAGACAGATGTGTTAGGCGCCGCTCCTGACAGATGTGTTACGCACCTGCGACGGCTGCTAAAGGAGGCTGGCTTTTTTTGGGGATACACATCCTCTCCAATTTGAATAGGCGGCCTTACCATAGTGGTTCTGATACAAAGATAAACTCTTATTATTTGGAAAAAGGTTTTTCAATGTATTTGATCATTGACATTGCACAGTATCAGGAGTACAAGAGCGAAAATAATAATAAAATAATAGAAGATACACCAATTGGTTACATAAGATCTAACCTATTCAAGATATGGTGGTTGAAGGATTCTTCTAGAAGATAGATCTTAACCTTCTCAATATTATCTCTTCACACCCTTTGGGTTGGGTTTTCTTGATTGTGTTGTTGTTTAGGTTGAGACCGATTTTATTTATTCTATTGTTGTTTTTATAAATTAAAGAATACTAAAAAATGGAAGATTCGAACCTATTACTTTTGGTCTACTATCCTTTGGTCCTTGGATTTTTGTGCTTTGTTATAGGCCTTTGATGTTCCCTTTTGCTTAAAAAGTTAAAACCCCAAAACAAACTCTTGTTTGTTGAAAAAAATAAATAAATGTACTTTATTACCGGAACATTTCTTGATTCGGGTCTTCAAAACCTTTTCATAAGTAACATGATAATAAAAACAAGGGAAAATTGCACAAACTACTGTATATAAAGTATGATGTAATTTGTAACATTAAAAAATCTCTTAAACTTTCAATTTGATCATTTATCACCCTTCAAATATGAGAACTGTTGCAATTCCTTAAGTTAATTTTGAGTGATTCTCACCTAAATGAGGAGTAAATTTGTCATATAAATTTAATTAATGAAATTTTAATTTTTTTTTGTAAGTAATCTCCTCAATTTTCTACATCCAACCTCATTCTACTCCGATTTTGATGGTTTCTTTGTCGATTGTTGAAATAGCTGCTGCACCATAAATTTAATTTTGAGCTTTGTAATCCTTCCAAATCTAACTGATTCATATTCTGGAATGATTTTCATTTGAATCGAAACAAGATTTTGAATCGTACTTGTGGGAAATGATTTCAAATTTGTTCCTCCCAAATCTAGAGTGGAATGAGGTTGGATGTTAAAAATCGACTAAGAAACCATCAAAATCAGAGTGGAATGAGGTTGGATGTAAAAAATGGAGGATATAGGTTAGAAAAAAAAAATTAAAATCTTTGTTAATTAAATTTATATGACAAATTTACTCCTCCTCATTTAAGTGAGAATCACTCAAATCTAATATAAGAGGTTAATTACAACATTTTTCACATTTAAATGGCGATAATTAATTAAATTGAAAGTTTAAGAGATTAATTGTTACTAAAAGAGATGATTTATACAATTTTTTCTAAAAACAAAAGGGCAAAAACTCCAAAGGAATACAAGATAGAAGGAGGTAACTGGTAACTGACACAAAACTCCAAAAACAAACCCCCAAAAAAGTCGTAACTGACAATCATAAATCATATAATATATCATATACCATAATCATAAATCAAATTAATATTAAAGTTTCAAATTTTCACTTACCTTTTTTTTTTTTTTTTTTGAAAATAATTTTCACTTACCATTTAATCCAAAGAATAATTAAGACACAATCCATATTTCATTCCACTTATTGGTATATGCATGAATGAGACAACCAATCCCCACCATTCATTTCTTGTATTCAAATAACAAGATTCTTCTTCTTCTATTCTTCTCATTTTCAGAAAAAATAACTCGAAATTCAAATGGGTTTCTCTGCAATTTTTTGTGCTGCTCTGTTTCTTCTTCTGTTTGCTCCTTTTCAAAAATCTCAGGCGAAGCCGCTGATTGGTGGAAATGGGTGCGATTATTTTGCAGGGAAGTGGGTGACCGATATGTCGTACCCTCTCTACGACGTGTCGTCTTGTCCGTTTATTGAGAAGGAATTTGATTGCCTTGGAAATGGCCGCCCCGATAAGCTCTATCTCAGATACCGATGGCAACCCTCTGGTTGCTTCTTGCCCAGGTCAGTTCCATTTTCATTTTCTTTTCAAATTTTGTTTTTACAAGAAATTAAATTATTAAGAATCTTGAGACTCTAAATATTTAAATGTGTATATTATACTCTGAATTCTTTATTTCATTAGATCATGATTGATTTTTCAATAACTGTTCGATTATTACATGAATGATTCTAATTAACAATTACTACGTCGTTAATGCTTAATGTTTTTTTAAAAAAATTTATTATGCCTCGATTTCTACTACTATATTAATCATTCTTGGATTCCCACCCTGCAATTAATGCGTTATGGTGAGAATCTGAGATTTTTAATATTGTTCCTACTTTTGTAGGGAGGATTTAAATTTTGATGAAAAACAAATTTAGAAGCTTCGCTTTTTTCGATAAGTTCATAGAAGTTATTTAAATTTATGTATAAGTCCAAATTATGACTAATACTTATGTTTTCATATGACAAATATATCAATTATCTTTGGAGTTTTTTCAATTTTTGAATATTGACGGGTATATGTATTTTATCTTTTGATGTTTCTTGTTGGAAATATTTCTTTTGATATGTAGTCTGTGTATATCTCCAAGTCATGATTGAATTGTCCACCAAGTTGGGTAGAGAGAGAAAAAAATGACTTCTTTTTTCTTCTTCTTTGTTTTAAAGAGAAAAAATGGACTCAAATCCAATATTTAATATGCAATTTGACATAATAACCAATTATGTAGAACATAATAGCCATTCGGATAATTTTTAAAATAATAATAATAAATATATATATATATATATATATATATAAAAGAATAGCCATTAGGAAAATGGAATCTTTTACTTTTCGAAAACGAAAAGCACTTGTTGTGGCCTAGGGATGAATGCGAGTCTACAGATATGCCCTCCAAGCCCCACTTTTGGGTTGGTTGGCCAACGTTTTCCTTACGTCTTTGATTTTCCATTTTTCAAATCCTTCAATTTGAACATAACTCGAAGTTCTTATCTTATTAGAGTTCAATAATAAATAAATAAAATTTCGACTGTTTTCTTAGGGATGAATAATAGTAAGATACGAAAATCGATATTGAATTCGTGATTATGGTGTTGAATTGAATTATTACCAAATAATATAATCATGAGGCCATAGTCCCTTTCGATTATCTATAATGTGTTAGATTCAATTATTAGTTCCCACCATAAATGTTATATATTAATCAAATTTTAAATTAATTCAAGCATACTCACTGGTTGTGTACCACATCTATATTTATTAATTACTTATTTAAATATTTCTTTCAATTTATCAACATCTTCCAAATAAAACACGTTCTCTATTTGTCATTTTAAATGATTTTGTTTCAAGGGGAAATAAGTTTGCTCTTTTTTTTAATAGTTCAAAAAGGGTTGTTAGATTGTCTTTGACCCAATACCATAACTGTGCTTCCTTCAATGAAATAAATAATATGGTTCTTTTGTGACTACACAGGTTTAATGGTGGAAAATTCTTGAAGCAATTTAGAGGAAAAAGCATAATGTTTGTGGGAGACTCATTGAGTTTGAACCAATGGCAATCACTTACTTGTATGCTTCATAAGTTTGTTCCCCAAGCTACTTATACACTTTCTAGGATTGGTGGATTGTCCAAATTTGAATTTCTCGTGAGTTAAATATATCAATATCAAATTTACTTCAAATCATATGTATATTTTATCTCTAAACAATACAATCAAGTACTAAAAAATTGTATAATGTTTATTTTGTAGGAATACAACCTAAAAATCATGTTTTTTAGAAATGCATTTCTCGTGGACATTATAGGCACGAGCAACTGCAGAATCCTCAAGCTCGACTCGATTAAGACAGCAAACACATGGAAAGGAGTTGACGTTTTGATATTCAACTCATGGCATTGGTGGTTGCACACAGGAAAGAAGCAACCGTACGAACAACATATCATATGTCTTATAGTATATAAACAAAATTTAGCTGCTAACTAATGAATGAATTAAGACAAGGTTGATTTTGTTTCCTTTATAATCATTAACTAATTGGTTTTTGTTTTGGATTTAGATGGGATTTGATTCAAGATGGGCAAGCCATGTACAAGGACATGAACCGATTGGTGGCGTTTGAGAAAGGGTTAAGAAATTGGGCTAAATGGGTTGACCAAAATGTTGACCCTTCCAAGACCAACGTCTTTTTCCAAGGCGTTTCTCCAGATCATTCTGAGTATGTTATTCAACCAATCTTCTGTTATTATTATTATTGTTTTTTTTTTGTTAAATTATTTAAAATTTTTTATGATATGAAATTCAAACTTTAAAATTTTAAATATTTCAATTTAATTAAAGAAATAGTTTGTTAATCCTAATAAATTATTATAACGTCATTTTTTAGCCCTGGAAAATTGCCCTACTTTTGCCTTCCAACGGTCATATAACTCTAAATGCAACGTTTTATTAATTGTTTTTCTTTGATTTTTAGTGTTAAGAGATTATGCATATTTTCTCTTAATTACTTATCCTATTTTTAAATCAAAACAAAATTTTAAAACTATTTGTTTATTTTTTTTTAAACAAAACTGTCTTGATTTTTGAAAACAAGACAAAGCAAAAAATAACACAAGTGAATAAATAAATCTAAATTCGTAGAAAATGTGTTTTGTAAAAAATAAATTGTGAAAAAAAAGTAAACTGAGAACGTGGCCGTGTGGGCTAGGGCTACCAACTTAAGCCCTTCCTAACTTCATTTGTTTTCTTTTTAATATTTTATTTTAGGAAAATATGGTTTATTTTATGCTCCATTTTTCTATAATATATCGTTGATACTTATTTATTTGAATATCATACATAATAAATACACATCACAACTTTCAAGAGTGAATTTACTCACTGTTTTGTTTATTTTATTAAACATAAAATAGAATCTTGTATATATAATAACAGTCAAATTCAACAAGATATAAAATGTATCAATGAATTTTAAAAATATTGAATCGATAAAAAAAAAAAAGTTATTAAATATTAAAATAAATGGTAAAACCTAAGTATTAAATTTATTATATGTAAAATCGAAAGCTAATAAATGACTTTTATCTAAAAAAAAGAGAGCTAATAAATGACACAAAAAAAAAAAAAAAAAAAAAAAACTTGTAATTTTACTTTAATTTAAAACTATGCTACTATCAATCATCTAAAAAAAAAAAGTTTGCTACTGTGAATAACGTTGATAAATCTACAGAGATGAAATCTTACAACAATGTATAATTTAAAAATATGTGTTGTATACCGTTGGACTTGATTTGATTTCTAAAGATCGACTTTGTGGATTTGGAACAGTGCGAAATTGTGGGGTGAGGCCGGAGGTAACTGCGGAGGAGAAACGAAGGTATTGGGCGGAGCGACGTATCCAGGTGGCCCACATCCGGCGGAGCAGATAGTCGAGCACGTGCTGCGAGGGATGTCGAAGCCAGTTTATTTGCTGAATATCACCGGACTGTCGCAGCTAAGAATCGACGGCCACCCGTCCGTGTACGGGCACGGCGGCCACCGCAACGGCATGGATTGTAGCCATTGGTGTCTCGCCGGAGTTCCTGATACTTGGAACGAACTCTTATATGCAGCTCTTCGTACACGTAACAAGCACCGTCTTTAAATGTCATTTTACTATATAGAATATTTGAGAGGGAAAGAAAATTGTTTTTACTAGCATACATTAAATAAATTTAGAGAAAAAATCAAAAACGAAAACAATATTTGCCCCCATATTGGTTACAGTGTATTGATTTTTATCATAATGTTTTACTTTCATTGGATTTCACCATATTGGTTACGAAAACAAAACAATATTTGCCCCCATGTTGCAGTTTTTTTTTTTTTTTTTTTGAGACAGCAGTTATCTTTTTCTTAAATTCGAATAGATGTTTTTCTTTGATATATTCATTTTTAAATGTATATTTATATTCTCTTATTTGGTTTCGTATGTATATTTTTGTAAACAGTTGTTTTTGCACTTAAAATATATATATATACTTTGCTTTTTTTTTTTGGTCTGAGTATGAAAAGGAAAATTTTGTACATATAAAACAAAGGAAAAAAACATATAAAACAGAGGGTATATATATATGTGTGATGATTGATTTTTTTTTTTTTTTGGAACCTTTTATTTTTTAATGTACCTACTTCCATTCGAATTTGAATTTAAGATATCAAACTAAATTTTATTTCAACCTCTGAGTCATCAAATTTCCATGCCATTCAATTTATTTTAAACCTCAAAAGATTGATTAATCATATTTCTAAAAATTTTAAATTTAAATTAAAATAACATTTCGGTCTTTAAAATTAATTCTATTTTGGATAATATATATATATATATATATAGAAATTGATCTCTGCTGAAAAAAAATTGCTTTAAAACTTTATTTTTGTTTGTATTAAAGTTATGGAATCAATTTCTATTAATTTTAATTTATTTTAAGGATTAATTATATATATTTTTTAAGTCTACACGCTAAAGTTGAACATTCAACAGTTTAAAGATTAATTAAAACAAAATTTAATTGCCAACAATCCGGGGAATTGACATAGACACAATGACCAAGAGGTTTGTTTAGTAACCATTTACATTTTTGTTTTTGATTTTTCAGATTTAAACTTATTTTTATTAAATTTTCTATAATACTTCATTTTTCTTATAATATGTTATATTTTTCTTTAAGAAAGTATGTGAACGTTAACTAAATTTCAAAAATAAAAATAAGCTTTTAAAATCTAGTTATTTTTATTTAGTTTCTACAAATATAAATAAGATGTAGATATCTAAATAAAAAAAACATAAATTAAAATAATTGTGGTAAACTTAAATTTCAAAAATTAAAATAGATTTAGTAATATGATTTCTCTTTTTATTTATTTATTATTATCTACCCTGCTGGATTTCTCCCATTTGGATCGCATTCGTGTTCCCTGTAATTGTCAATCAGTTTTTAACACCTTCACCTTGAAAATCCCTCGCAATTGCCACACAAAATCTCCTTGGAGCTTGGAAACGATGACAACAATTGCAGTTCACCAGTTCGCTCAGTGCATCACTTGTCATGCTTGGAGTCCTGATCACTCTAGTTAGTAATTAACCCTTTTCTTTTGCGTTCCATTTCTTTAATTTCTTCGTTACAACAAGACTGGAAACGTTGAGTTTTCTGTAATTTGTTTCAAAAGAAGTAGACCAAAATACTTAGATGTGGATTTTAAATCTTGAGATCGCTTATCTCGCAATCGAATGGACGGTAATGATATCAATTCAGCTTTAGCGATCTAGATTTAGCTTGCTTTGTTGAGGATACAACAAAAGATATATGCCATAAATGTGTTGTTAATTTTGTTTCTCCTTTGAATGATCTCACCATTATCGTTAAAAATGTTAAAATTCCTGGGAAATGAAATCAATATAAGAG
>JBBMKA010000020.1:3044403-3061908 GCA_037833695.1 Sechiopsis laciniata | reverse complement strand
TTTGTTTCTCCTTTGAATGATCTCACCATTATCGTTAAAAATGTTAAAATTCCTGGGAAATGAAATCAATATAAGAGTGATTGCTCCCTTTGGGACAATGTATTTTTCATGATGTACTATGGTTTGGTTGTTGAAAAGTGACTTTTCACAGTTTTGTTGCTTCATGCTAGGCAATCTTTCTGAATCTGAAAGCATGAACACTTGCTGTGAAGGCAACATAAATGAAATCAGATGTCCCTTTTTTTTCATCATGTTTTCCGAGTTTAGTTGGCTTTTCTTTATTTCTTTTTGATAATTGTAGAAACCATTAGCTTTCGATGTAGGTTGTAACCGCTCATGTTCTTATTTGACTCGCACAAAAGAATAATACAGGGTAGTTATGGAGTAGACTCAATACTCTGCATTTTCTAATAGTGCAAAAGATGATTATATCAATTTATGTTTAGGTTCTTCATCTTATGCACTTGTGCATTGTGCTAATGATTTTCATATGTTTATAGTGGTTGCATTTTGTCCAAACAACAATGAAATTCATATTTATAAATCATTTCAAGACAATTGGGAGAGAGTACATGTTCTTCAAAAGGTACCTTTAAATTTAATGTTTCTATTTATAATTTATGAGAAAATATGAAACCTAAGGTCATTGTATTTATCTATTCATGGACGATGTGTTTTGTTTTCATTCAAGCTCTTTGTAGTTAGTTTGAAGTGAAAGCTTTCTAATGATAGCATGTTGTTAATGCCTAAAAAGTTATCCACCTTTTCTTTGTCAGCACGATCAAATTATCTCTGGGATAGATTGGAGTGTTAGATCAAATAGAATTGTGACTGCATCCCATGATCGAAATTCGTAAGTTTTATACCATAGTTTTTTTTTGTTCAGTGATTTTTACTTTCACTGGTTTTCTTTTCTTTCGCTTTTCTCCCCTCCAGTTATGACTCCCTTCCTTCCTTCCTCCAATCCCCATCTGGTATCTCTCAGATAATATTTTGAGACTTCTCCTTGTTTATGTTGGTCAACCTATCTCTTTTCTTTCTAGATATGTTTGGAACCTTGAAGGATCTGAATGGGTACCTACTCTTGTCATCCTTAGACTAAATCGTGCTGCACTTTGTGTTCAGTGGAGTCCAAAAGGTGCAAAACTTCCTACCCTGCTCTTGCTCATCACTTATGGTGTTCATATCATCCTTAGTTTTCACATTTTGAATGATTCATCTTATCAATTACATATCTATGAACACCATTTCCTATCAAAAAAGAAAGAAGGGCTGTTCTTATATTTCTTGATTAGCTTAGTCATTGATACTGTCAATTTTAATTGTTATTCAATCCCCAGTACATCCTTTACGCACAGACAATTTGTGAACTTTTGAATTCAGGCATCCAAATTTCCAGATTTAAAAATTGTCTTATTTATAAATGTGATATTGATCTGCATTGATAAACATGAACTGATACTCGAAGTTTTCCTATTTCTTGTGAACATGCTGATTCATGAAAGTCCCTTACACAAAATGTCATAATAGTTTCACGCCTGCTTTTTGATAGTGTTTGGCTTGATGACCCCTTTGTGAATTTCCAGTGGCTTTGTCTACCACTTCTTTCCATGCATTCAGGATTTCTGTATCCCATTAAAGTTCTTACGTCGTTTATTGCCATTCATAAATCATAATATCCTTAAAAAAATCTACTTTATTCAAATTTGAGTTTTCACTTCTTTTATATTTAAATGCTTGATTTTCTTCTTTACCCCTAGAAAACAAGTTCGCTGTTGGAAGTGGGGCAAAAACTGTTTGCATATGCTACTATGAACAAGAGAATAATTGGTATGGGTTATTGCTATTAGTTTTTCTATTATTCAAGAAGCATTTTGTAATTTAAGAGCTTTGACCTGCATATGTTTATGACATTTGAATTTCTTTTAAGCTATTTATTTAGTATGTGGTCTATTACATCGGTTTCTATTGATGGTTCTTTTATGACAGGCAGAATCAAATTGCTTTGCTGTTCCTCTCCCAAATTTTGGTGCTCATTTTCTTTCCAAAATGTGTTTCAATAAGTTCAGTCGTACACCATATTTGCAATCAGTGGCATCATGCTTCTATGCATTTGTTTATGAAACATGTTACCTGTTTTTTTTCTTTTCTTTAAATATTGGCGAGGGTTGGGGTTAGCTTGCACACATATATTGAGGGCCTATTTTGTGAACTGCTCTTTTTGTTGGTTTTATTTATTTGTTTGTTTAAAATTTTTGGAAGCAATTTGATATCTTTTAGTTTAGTGGGCTTTGTAATCGATGCTTTAGTTTATTTCCGATAATGCATTTCTGTTTTTTTATCAGAAACCAAAAACATATTTATTATTGGTTCGCTTAGTTATGCTTATTCATTAGTTTTCCATCATTAACGTGTTCGTGGTTTACCTTCCATAGGTGGGTCAGTAAACTTATCAGGAAAAGACACGATTCTTCTGTGACAAATGTCGCTTGGCATCCCAATAATGTTTGTTTTATCCTTCTATACACTGTTATATATGAATTTACACTAACAAAAATTTTAGTCTGAATAAAATTATAGCTGTGTTTTCAGTTATGAATGGTTTGATATCTTTTTAGTACTTGCTTGTAACTTTGTTATCTGAACAAAATTATAGCTGTGTTTTTCGGTTATGAATTTTCCCTTACAAATTCACAGCTGCTTCTTGCAACAACCTCAACCGATGGAAAATGTCGAATATTTTCCTCCTTCATTAAAGGAGTTGACACAAAGTATGTAGAGAATAGCTTAGACTTCAGTCATATCATGAATTATTATAGGATTGATTTAGAAGTTACTGATGCTTCATGGAAATTTCATAGGGATTCAAAAAGCGGCACATATTCAGATTCAAAGTTCGGAGAGGTTTAATATTCTGTCTTCAATTTTGCAGTGAATAAATTTTCTTGTGCTTGGAAGAGTTGTGCATGTTATTTATGAGTTATTTCTTTTGGTGAATTAGTTAATTGTTCAGCTCGATCTTTCGTTCTCTTGGGCATTTGGTGTGAAGTGGTCACCGAGTGGCAATACTTTAGCTTATGCAGGTCAGTAATATCTTGTCTCTGCAAATTATTCACAGACAATCTTATAAGTTATGACTACCATGAGTGGAATAGCCAACAAGTTTAAAATTTGGAGTTGAGTTTCTTTTAGTAAGAAACACTTTCATTGATGAATAAAACGATTAAGAAAACTCCAAACCCTATTGGTGATTACAAGAATTTTTTATTGTTTACTCCAACACCTATAGGAGAAAAACTCTCACACGAATAGTTATGTCATTCGTATACATCTTTTATGCCTTCAACTGTAACTGTGGAGAAGTTCATAACTTCCTATAACTTATTACTTAACAACTGTAGTCTGTAACGATAAAAGTTAACCCATTGTTTTAGTTACCTTTTGATTTGGGCATTGAGAACAATTTGAAGGATTTAACGAGAGCCCTATTGGTTATGCTTGGTTTAGAATTTAGATGTTGATTTTTTTTTGTCTTCTACTGATATGTATTTTTATTTAAATGCTGCTGCAGGTCACAATTCGATGATTTACTTTGTTGATGAAGTTGGTCCTTCTCCTCTAGCCCAGAATGTTGCATTTCGAGATTTGCCTCTTCGTGATGTGGGTCAGCATCCATTTTTCTTTACTCTTTGAGTATTTCTATCATTATTTAGATACAATGTTCTATTTCGCTTTCTAATCTTGATTTTTTTTGGGATCAATATAACACTCTTTCAGATACTATTTGTTTCTGAGAGAATGGTAATAGGTGTAGGATTTGATTGCAATCCTATGGTTTTTGCTGCTGATGAAAGTGGGATCTGGTAAACTAAGCTTTCAATCATTTTTCTTTATTTTAAGATATTTTAATATTTTGAAGAATATTTAAAGTGATTTATCTACTTCCCTTCCCCTCCTCCACAACTAGGAGCTTTATAAGATTTCTTGGTGAGAGGAAAACAGCTTCTGGTTCAAAATATGGATCGCAGGTATTGTATCGCATACAGTCTTAGTCAGCTGATTATTTTACGACTTAAGCTGTAAACAGACTGCATTGTCTACTTTTCTTTGAGAAAGATGCGATATATTAATCAATAAGTGAGCTATTGTAGGTAAGAAACATACAAAGATATCACAAAAAAACTTTTCAATTTAAAGCTATGGAAGCTATATCATAGTTCTTGAACAGACTGCATTGTCTACTGGCTCAATGCTTAGACAAGTCAAATTGTTTTAACAATGAGTTGGTGAATTGCTCTATGGTAAAATCTTGAGTACATGTATTAATGAAAGAATTTGTTAGGATGGGGCAGAACTCATCAATTTAGTTATGATCGGTCTTATGATAAATCAATTAATTTCATTGATCAAAGCCAATATCAATAAACCATAGTTTCTATACTGACTAGGTAAGTCCATTTGTTCATTTCTGAATGAGTCAGTACGTGGATAGGATATATTTGTGTACATATTGGTCCAACTGTTCTTGTATTCAATCCAACCTTAAATACACATGTCTTAGGTTATGAGGATCATAAAGATTTTTTCACTCAGAAGTATTTTAAAACAGCAGTATAATATTTCTACTGCTGGAAGTTAATTTTCCAACTGCAGGTACAACTTTGAAATGAACATGCAAGTTTTAGGTTTGTAATTAGAAAAAAATAGAAAAGAGAGTGATGGTTCAAAAGCTAAGTAGGTGCTCGTGCTTGACCGGTGATTTGCTTTCAGTTTCTTTAATTTTCATAGCTGATCCCCTTCGTGTTCATTAGCTAATGGACTTTTAGCTGGTTGTATTGTACTAGCACTCTGATTTTATGAAATACCTTTTTTTTTTCTCGTTCAGTTTTCAGAAGCATTTGGAAAGTTATATGGTCAACCGAAGCAAGGTGTTAGCAGTGATTCAGTAGAATCTTCAAGATTGCGCGGATGTGTCCACGAGAATTGCATAAAGTACGTAGTCATTGAATGCCTTTTCTGTTGCTTGTATTTGATTTATTTTTTAGACTGATTTTCCGTATTGTGAAAACCCCACTAAACCGTAGAGGTTGTGGAAGGTAACCAATAATATTCATAAAAAATAATAATTTCTCTCCGCAATTTGAAATAAAATCTCCATTCTTTTAAACAATATAATTAAATTTATCTCAACCTATTAGTTTTATGATTCAACATGATATTAAAATAAGATTAGCTATAATTTCTTCCTACCTTAATTGCTGCTGCTGTCATCGTCCACCTTCGCTGAAACTTTGCTGTCAACACAAAAATTTTATAAATTCCATTTCCCCCTAAAATCAATATGGTATCCAAGTAGGAGGTCATATGTTCAAATGTATATCAAGTCATTTATTCTCCAATTAATAATGATTGTTACTTATTGAGCATTTTTTAATTTTCGATCCCACAAGTGAAGGAGAGTATTGGTTAATATAAATAGGGTTGATGTAATTAAATTTACTCCAAATTTTTTGGTTGATTGATGATTTAACATGATTCAGCATTTGTAATACTATTTTTTTTAGGTCAATAATATTTGGAGTCGGAGAGCACATTTCAATTATTGTTGAACTATACTTATCTTAGCTTTTTAATACTATTTTTTCTACGTATATAAAATGTTTATTTACATTTTTGCTATTTTGCGTCTCATGCTTTTTTTATGTGCTTCGTGGGTTACAGCTCTTTAGTATGCATGTGCTTTTAAAAACACAGTATTTTGAAGGATGCCCTATATCCACTTATTTATTGCTTATACAAAGAACCTTTTACTGAGAAGGCCTGCCAATTTGAGCGGATTAGCACTTGTCTCCCGGTGCCTAGATTAGAGAAGGGCATGGTTACCCTTCTTTCAAAAAAAAAAAATATATCTGAGCGGATTAGCACTAAGTGCCTATGGAGTTGGGATGACCTTCACATTGTTAAACGTGCATAACGTAATATGATTCTCTTTTTTAACTGTAGTTGTATCGTGCCTCTTAGAGAGCGAGGGGTTTCCACCATAAAGCGATTCAGCACTTCAGGTTTGTCAAAAGGAAGAGATATCGATCAACTTCTTGTTTATATGCTCTCAATTTTATTTATGGTTTTTTTTATCTATGAGTGTCTGGGTCAACTTACGTGTATTTCGATTATTGTTATCTGATAAACTGTCTGACCCTATAATATTTGATTGTCAAAGAATTTTGTAAGAAATTATTTACTTGGTAGATGTCATCATGAATTGAACCTATAATCTTTTAGTTATTTGAAGCCCTCTTGACCACGAGGTCAACTTAGGACGGTTATTTTTATGCCTGGAAAATGAAACTGCTTTTGATCAAAGTTATTTGCTTCGACCTTACAGGTTTCGATGGAAAAGTGGTTATTTGGGACTTGGAGAGCCAGGGTGATCTATCTCCATACTTGTGAACAGATTGCTCAACTTTCTAACATTACCATGTAAAGAATCTTGCTCTCGGCAGTCACATGCCTTGTCATTATAGCAGTTGTGAGGAACTGTTTGCTTTTTTTTCTTATTATTGTGTATGTATGTATTTTCAGCCAGTTTTTTGCTCTGAACAGATTTCATACACATGATTAGAATTCAGTCTCTCATTTAGGTTTTATTGTAGCAAATTTTAAGTCTCAATTTATGTTTAGACTGTTTGTTCTTGTATAATGTTCTATCTACTCTTTCGTTCCACATCCTGTGTTAAACATGGCCCGGATACAGATGGAGAAGGGGGTGGCTTTTCCATCCCTGCAAAATTAAGGGTAATTTCGTGAAAATGGAGAATGAAATGAGAGTAAGTTGGAGCTTTGCTCCTCAAAACTTGGTGCACTACTATTTTATATTGTGTTTGGCATTTTCTTGAATAGATTCGATCAATGGCCATTGTATCACTATTTTCCCAGGAAGAAGTGCTTTGATACCAATTTGTAAGGTATCCAATACCTTACTTCTTCGACAATTCACAATAAAATGTCAAATACAATATAAGATGGAAATAACACCCAAAATAGAAATAGAACTTCAAATACCAATAGATTTCATTGATGAATATAACAAAAGCATTACAAGATAAGAAATGAAAAGATAAATGACAAGCTAATCCGTGAATTCGAGAGCACTGGAACCTCTCCTCCAAGTCTTATGACTTAGCCTCCAAAATAAGACCTAATTACTACACCCCAATATCCCACTATATATATTAGAACTCTTCTAGCTAATACCCAAAATAGCCCTTAGATAATTTACTAATCCCCATACAGCCCATAATAAGACTCTTACAGTGATATCGTGACTGTAAGCGTTTCTGCCTCCCTTCTTTGAGTGTTTTCCAATATATAGCATACGTGTGTATATAGAGAAAGATAATTAGTGATATGATAGGGGATCTGAATCTTGAATTCGAGCTTCTTCAACTCAAATCTCTAAAAGTTAAAAGAACCTGGTTGGTTCTAATATTTCTTCTTTTGGTTTGGGCTTTCATTTATATAATAGAGATATCAGCTTTATGCTTGGGTCACCTTTTTCTGAGGGAATCTTTCATTAGAGAAAATGAACGTACAAACAAAAAAAGGAACCACCTTCAAGCCAAGGAATATATAGAAATCTTTGGACAGTGTACGCCAAGAGGAAAAAAAATAAAAAATAAAAAATCCTAAAACTCATCCAAGCCAAATGAGAAATCCTGAAAAGCTCTTGTTTCTTCGAAACCACCTAAAGCTTAATGTCAATCTGCGTGCTAAAAGATGGGCCTGCACCAGGAAATACTAAAAGAGTTAAAGTCGAAGCCAAAGCATTATGTTGCAAATTCAGAGTGAAAGAATAAATGCACCGCCCATCATAGAGAATTTCACCTTCATGGACCATTGACATTCCATATGGTTCTTATGGGGTTGAATAGAAGAGGGCTGCAAAGAGAGAATTGCAGCTGAAGTTTCCACCACTTTCCACAATCCAGCTATTAGAGTATAATCAAGCAAGCTGTTAGGGTGAAGCAGCAAATATGAGAGAGTCATAACTGATGGACAGATTCTGAGTTTGCCACCCTGTAAAGATCCTAGGGGAAGCTTCCATCCAAAGGAAATTTAGTAGCCAAAAGGTTTTCTCTTCTAACTTTAGGGCAATATCATCTTGCAGTTTCCTGACAGCAGGTAGTGCTTAAAGGCTGAAAACAGCTATCGTCTTCCTCATTTTGGTACAGTAGTATTAGATAGTATGAGCATCCATCTCAAAACCAATTGATAGTGATGGGAGCAGCCCACACGCTTCTAATGTGGGACAAGGTTAGTATCTCCAACATGCTCCTCAAGATGGTGTCATACTTGGAATACCATCCTGGCTTAGGCTTACTTGCTTGGATTGGATTCAAATTTTTTAGATCAAGTGCCCACTGAAGTTTACCCGCTTGGGTTGGGTTTGAATTACACCTACTTGGATCAGATCCAAATTTATGGATTTAATACCCGTTTAGGTTTTTAGCTTCTTGGGTTGAATCTAACCCATACGTGCAATAATCCTGCATTAGTGGACTTGTTGCTCCTTTTTTTTTTATGTCCATGAGTGTTCGGGTCAGATTGTGTGCACCTATATTTAGTTGCCAAGGTAACACAATAGGTTATTAAATCCTAATTAGGTGAACAACATGATGTGAACTCATTTTCTTTAAAACCATCTATATTTACATGACCCTCTTTTAGTACTAATAAGCCCATCCATGGTGGTCACTTTTCACATTGTTCTTGCGAATAAATCTTTCTGACGAAGAACCTCCTTTATAAAATTTCAATCAAGTATCAACCATTTGTAGGTCGTCTTGAAATTGATTTTGACAATCTCAATCCTCTTTCTTGGAGACAAATGTAATCATTGGCCAAAAGCATCCAAGTCTAAAAGTTCACTTTTGTTTTCCTCCTTCATCTGTTTCATGCTCTTGACAGGTCAATGTTAACTTAGCTGGACTACCTGCATTGGTGTTGCCTTGTGGATTTGTTCGAGATGGGTCCTCCAACCTTCCTGTCGGCCTTCAAATGATTGGTGCAGCGTTTGATGAGGTATTGCCTCATTTACCCTATTGCACAGCATGTTGATTTGAAATTCCTGCTGAGATTAGTTATGCTTCTTCTGATTCTTAGCCTGGTTGATTCTGTACGTTACAAGTGATCATTTAGAAATAACAACGCAATGCCGGCGATTATTGAGAAGCTTGAAAATAGCAAATTAGTTCATGTTTTGTATGTTTCATTGATGATGGCATAGGAGTGAAACCTTGTGGGGAACTAGGACTGTAGAACTCTAAACTATTTACAATTTCCATCATGTTCACAGGCTAAACTTCTCAAAGTGGGACACATCTTTGAGCAAACTCTTGCAGATTGCAGATTTGTTCCACCCCTACTAGCTGATGACATAGTAAGTTAGCTACAGTCAGTTGAGTCTGAGTAGTGTAAGCAAACAAGCAAATTGGAAGCTTGAGAATGTTGCAATTGGTTTCTCATGTATTGTTGATTATTATATTAGGTGAGTATTACTTCCTAGAGGCTTTTCAATTCTTGTGTTATCGCTCATCTTAAAGAACAAATGGATATGGATAAGACATTGATTACCATCTTAAAAGTCGATAGTTGAATCTTTTACCCCTTAATTAAAAAATAATGTCATCAAGATAGGATGTAGTTTGTCTTTCTAACCCATGTTCATAATTTTGCTTGTTTTTGTGTAAATTTAAGATTGAAAAATAAGTAAAGGCATGTCGTCTCAAGATTGATTTTATTCATTATGTTTGTTTTTTTTTTTTTTTTTTTTTTTTTTTTTTTTTTGTGCTGTGTACTATGAATGGAAAACATAGGATAAGTTTCGTTTGTGAAATGTACATGCATCATGTTATTTTTTTATAATTCACTTAAATCATTATGAAAAATAATAATAAATAATTCACGTAAATGTGTATATGAATTTTCTTAGTTAAAACTAGTAACATGGCTAAAAATTTGGCATTTGAAAGCACGACACTTCAAAATATACCGTATGTTTTTTTAAACAAGCTCAACAACGCTCGTTCCTAAGCTAGGCATCAGAGACATCAAAAGAGTAATATTACAGGTAAATCTTTGACCCGAAACCTTGAGGGGATCGTACCTTCAAAGTCCAAGTCTTCAACCAATGCGTCACTCTTGGGGATCAAAATACAGTGTATTTAAATCAACATTTTTATTGTTCTAAAAAAAATTAATCAACATTTTTATGATATATTTTTCTAAAGCAATTTATTGTTCACTTTAGGTTCTTTAAGCTGGTTGATATATACTCTATAGGCATACATAGGATGACTAGAAGACGAATCAAAATTCTTATTTTTGGGTTCATTTGTTATTTATATCATTTTAAAATTACATGAAAATTTTATAATTAAAATCCTGATTATAAAATGAAAAAAAAGAAAATGTTAATGCAAATTTAAAATTTATGTCACACTCGATAACTATTTAGTTTTTTTTTTTTTTTTTTTAAATTAAACTTGTTATAAAGACCAAATGAGAGTTTACTCTTTATTTACCATTTTTTTAAGGAGTTTGTGTACCAATTTCTCACTATTGGGTAAATTTTAGAAAATTGGTCACATTGAGTATTAAAATTATTAAATCAAATTTTTGTTACAATTAATTTTGAATTGACAATAGACATATTTTAAGGTTTATTAAAAATATGGACTAAAATTAAACATTTTTAAGTATAATTATCAAAATGAAATAAACAAAATAATATGTTAAGCTAATGTCTCTCCTTCAGCGATGTCTTGCGATTGAATACTAATTAGAAATATCTAATTAAAGTATAATTACTTTTTAGATTCTTTTTTAATTCAACAATATTTAAAGACTCAAACTCATAATCGATTTATTACTATTTTATATTTTATTTAGACATATTACTATTTGATATTTTATTTAGACATATTACTATTTGATATTTTATTTAGACATACTACTATTTGATATTTTTTTCATCAAGGATTAAATTTTGTTGAATGGGTCATCAATCCAAATTGAATTAAAAACATTTTAAAGAAAAAAAAAATGAATTTAGGGTTCAGTAGTTTTTTTTTTTTTTTTTTTTTTTTTTCTAAATGTTTTTTAAAAAGGCAAAAAGTAAAAATTCCTCTAACTCAACAAATAAAAATGAGATTCTAAAAACTTTTAACCCGTTTGTCTGATTATCGGCAAAATTGTCCATCGGTTTTGGATCGGATCTTGTGGAGAGTTAGAGCAGAGTCTCAGTTTGTATAATAATACAGATCACATCATTTTAGTTTATCGCGCGCCTACAAGATCGCTGTCCCGTCGGAATCTCCCTCGATTCATTGCTCCGATCTATTCCATCTCTTCGCCGACGAATCTCCGGTTGTTCCCTACTTCTCCGACCACAGGTTCTTCTCTCATCCTTATCTCTTTTATGTTTCCTTAGATTCTCGTTTTGAGTTTACGATTCATTGATCTACTGCCGAAAATCTGCTTGAACTGTGTTGTTATTATCATTATTGAGGTTGAGTATGGAAGAAAGGGGAAAGGATTCATTGTTTTACTCTTCCAATTATGATTTGGGAATATGATAAATGACAAGGTCAAAGAAGTTTTGGGTTTCTGATTAGGAAAAGGAATCCGAATTTGTGATTGCTAGGTCATGATCATATTCATAGTTTCGCGTGCAATTCAAGTCGAAAGTTTTTTGTTTTGTTTTTTGATAGGAAACTATACTTTGATGGATGTATGAAAAGTATAAAATAGGCCTATCGAAAAGAGCTTCAAAAAACCACTCCAATGTATATTAAGAGCTTTTGTAATTCTGAAAGATTTTACATTGTGTGCCCTAGACAGACATGGCTAGAAAGATAATAGAATTTAAGAGCTTTTGTAAAAAAGTTTTCCCTCGAAGATGATATCATTCCTGGAATTCCAAACCGACCACCAGAAAGCACTTATGATGGGATTAATTCAAGTTGAAAGTTCATAACAGAATAATTTAGCCCCCCGTTTGATAACCATTTTGTTTTTAGTTTTTGGTTTTTAAAATTTAAGCCTACAACAACTATTTTATCATGTGTTTTTCCTTACTTGGATGCCTACATCTTACCTATATTTTTAGAAACCAAACTAAAATTTAGAAACAAAAAAAAGCAGCTTCCAAAAGTTGTTTTTGTTTTTTAAATTTAGTTAGCATTCACATACTTTCTTAAGAAAAGATGTATACAATGTAGGAAAGATGGAACATATTGTAGGAAATTTGAGTAAAAATAAGCAAATTTCAAAAACCAAAAACAAAAAACCAAATAGTTATCAAACGGGGCCTTATTTATTTATTTCCTTCTTGACCTTGAACTTATGTCTTGAAAGATTAAGAGTCCTGCTTTTATTTTCATGGTACTACACATTGTGAGTGATTTTGTTTTATTCCCTGATAGAAATTTTGCTACATCTTCCTGTGCTTAGGTATTGAAAAAGATGTCGGGCCAAACCCAACGTTTGAATGTAGTTCCAACAGTTACAATGCTTGGAGCGATGAAAGCTCGTCTTGTTGGTGCAACCAGGGGGCATGCTCTTCTCAAGAAGAAGAGTGATGCTTTGACTGTTCAGTTCCGTCAGATTCTTAAGAAGATTGTCTCGGCTAAGGAATCAATGGGGGAAGTCATGAAGACATCTGCATTTTCTCTCACTGAAGCAAAATATGTTGCTGGTGACAACATCAAGCATATTGTCCTTGAGAACGTCCAAAATGCAGCTATTAAGATTCGATCTCGGCAGGAGAATATTGCTGGTGTAAAACTCCCAAAATTTGAACATTATTCTGATGGTGAGACCAAAAATGATCTCACTGGGTTAGCCAGGGGTGGACAACAGATCCAGCTGTGCCGGGGCGCCTATGTAAAGGCAATTGAGGTTCTTGTTGAGCTTGCTTCACTTCAGACATCATTTTTAACTCTTGATGAGGCAATTAAAACCACAAACCGCAGGGTTAATGCTCTAGAGAATGTTGTGAAGCCAAGGATAGAGAACACTATAAGTTACATTAAGGGAGAATTGGACGAGCTGGAAAGGGAAGATTTCTTTAGACTGAAAAAGATACAGGGTTACAAGAGAAGGGAAATTGAGAGACAGCGCGCCAATGCCAAGCTATTTGCTGAGGAACAACTTGCTGAGAAGGTGGCTTTGCAAAAGGGCGTCTCCCTAAGTTCCGCTCACAATTTATTGTCTGCGGCTGCTGAGAAGGACAATGATATCATTTTTTGATTTTAAGGTTAGTTTGTTTTTTCATAATGTGTGGCTTTTGTTTGCTTATCTATGGTCAAATATTTATTTGGTGACTAAGGTGATTCAAGGTGTAATCTCAATAAAAAAACCATATGCTCTAGCCATAATGTATTTATTTGATTCCTCTGTCACTTTCAAGGCTTTCAGGTCTTGTAAACATTTCTTCACTTCTTCTTGAGATACAAAATATTTCGTTATATCATTCTGAATTTTTGTATGATTGGTGTGATCTCTCTCTAGCGGCTCTATTGTAATTTGAAAATTAATAGCAGGTAATATTTCGGCAAACTATGTAAATCAGAGTAGTTCTGTAAGGTTTCCCGTACAAGAAATTGGTAGATATACTTCTTAATTGATGTTAGATCGATTTGAGATGGCTAGTCTCCAAGAACTACATTGTTCTTTACTTCTCATTGTTCTTTACTTCTCAATACAAAAAAATACCTCATAACCTTCCTCCCTTTAGGCTACTTATACCAACTTTGTATTGTCTTTCCTGATAATACATAAATACCATGTGTCTATTGGCCTTTCCTAAAATATAAATACTATACCCTTTTCTTAGGACAATAACTTATCCTAGAATTCCTCATTTCAAACTACTAGGTGCCATTACTTCACTTCATGTGCCTATTCTTCTTCCTCATGCGTTGATTATAGGTGGCCTAACAAGTTCAATATCATCTGTTAGTATTTGTTTGGGTAAGAAACATTTTCATTGATGTGTGAAAATACAACAAAATATACGAGGGGGGCTTGATTATAAAAACCACTCCAATTATAAAGGAGGAATGAGAAGTTATGTAAATGAAATAAAGGAGATTGTTTGGCACCAAAACATAGCTAGAGTCTAGAGAGACAACATTATCATACAATGAAGAATAGGTAGACTCCCTATCTTGAAAGGATCTCTTGTTTCTCTCATTCCAAATACTCAAGCAAAAAGATCTGATCATGTTCTCCCACAGCAGCTTCCATTCTTTCTTGAATGGGTGTTCCAGCTGGGTCATAGATAAAAAAAACTATTTTTTAACTATTACTTTGTCTATTCTTTCTGCTCTTTTTTGCTCTGGAATGAAAAGTACAAGGAGGGAGTAACAGGAGGAATATCAAATGGTCTTTTTTTTTTACAAGAAACAATACATTTCTCAGTGACTATTGCTCAAAAGATACAAGGTCTACAATATCAATTAGGTCATTTATAGGTTAGTTAAATGGAAGAGAAGATCTTCATTCCATAACAGAGAAAGTTCCTTACTTGAAGCTAGAGACAGTTGATATATTTTCTTTCAAGAAAGCCATACCTTGTGTTACAGTTCTTGTATCTACCTCTTTTTGCCTTTCCTGGAGAGGTGCAAGATTTCTAATATTTCAGTTTATAAAGATTGTTGATTTGATTTGTATGGTCCTGACCTACAATTTGATTATTTGGGGAGTGTAACTTGTGTCCAGTTTATAAGTTTTATTTGTGAAGGAAATGTGCAGCATAAACTATTAGATATCCATGAGTGTTACACGCACCTTCAGTATTCTCACGGGACAACTCCCTACAACATTTGGATGTCAAAGTAAATCTGCAAGAAATTAGTTCTTCGGTACATGGATTGAATCCATAAGAACTTAGTTTCTAGATAGGTGGTCACCATAGATTGAACGCGTAACTTTTTTATTCCTTAAGGTCCTATATACTAAAAGCCAACCCATGATAGTTGGCAAATGTTGAGCATAATAGAAATTTAGCCTTTTTCTTATGGAACTAAGAAGAGACGTGAAACTTGAGATAAGCCTATGAAACATAGATTTGACCTCCCAGTCTGAAAACTCTTATAAGACAATTATGACCTAAGAAGGTTTACTAAAAAATGTCATTAAAATTATATAATAAAGAAGGTGAGTTACATAAGTTGGAAAAGACAAATGTATCCTAAGTTGAAGCCATCCTAGTACTCTCAGACCACTAATTGGTAGTCTTCACTTTCATTTGAGATGTAGTTTTCCTGAAATAAATAGGACTTGTAGCTGTTATGCATGATATATTATACTATTGAATATAATTTAATGAGCCTGGATGGACACCTTGTGCTTCCATTGGAAGTGGTTATCGTGAAAGTAGCGTTGCAGGAAAATGGAAGTTCGATTTTTGCTTATTTTGTTGTTGTCTGTTCATGCAATAGTGGTGACCTCTATTATAATGACATTTTGTGCTTCAACCGTTACCCACCTGCTGGTTCATGTTTGATAAAGCGCAAGCAGATTTCAGAAAAGTGATTTCAAATGGATTTTTTTATATACGTGAATAAGTTGAGTCAAGTTAAGTTCATTTGATTATTCTTTTCAGACAATCATCTAATCTTAATTTAGTATCAAAGTAACTTTAGAAAATAATCGTGATGATTATCAATTGGATATCTTTTAAATGTTACTTTTAGGCAAATATTTTATCTTAAAAATTATGTGTTTCTAAAAGTTTAAAATTTAAAAGTGCTTTTGACAAATTTCCAAACAAAACTCCTTTTTAACACCCATTTGGAATACAACATAAAGATCTTTTCCTTTAGCTTTAATACTTTGTCTAAATTTAGTTTTAATATTGGAGTGTACTGATTTGGGTTTGATTTGGGTAGGACGATTTTAAGACGAGATTGATCAATTCAACAACTCATCTAACCTTGTGTATTTGAGCAATTCAATTTATACATTTTCAAGTTAAGTTGAGTTGTAGGGTTGGATTTATCTCATGTATTTTTTAAAAGTTCAATCTAGAAAATAATTAAAAAATATAGTCATTAAATATTAATGAATACTATCACAATTTTATTATAATATTGTATTAATTAGTATTTATAATACATAATACTGATATTAATGAATATTTATGATACATAATATTAATATTAATAAATATTTATAATAAAGTATTAAAACATATTAATAACTAGATGCAAATATTATTAAATTTATCTATATTTGTAATTATTTTGTAAAAACAATCCATCCAGAATAATTTTCCTTTATTTTTTTTTAGTTAAGGTCCAATCTTTCAAGCCAAAATGATTCAAACATAAGATAGTCATATTGTTAATGCATATTCTCTACTAACATTATAAATATATCTTGTTAATTAATCTCTCACATATATATAATATTATTCTTAATTCAAGTTGAATAAGTTGATAAATCACTTACCCTAGATAATCCAAAGAATATTTGAAATTATAAGTCAATCCAATCCTTCTTTGGTCAGATTATTGTCAACTAGCTAAAAGAAAAATCTTTCTTGTATCATTTTTCTGTACAAGCAATTTTAATATAAATTAAAACAAAATAATAGAAGAGACAAAATACATATACTAAATTTAGAGATAAAAAAATACATGGACATGAACCAAAATGATGTTTTAATATGTTTGATGGCTCCCCAAAACCATTTGCCTCAAAAAGAGAGATTGGATTTGGCATATAAACCAGGAATGTCCAAACACAATCCTAGAGTAGCAAATCATACAAACCCCGGCATGTAATTTTAATAGGGAAAAACACAAGGAAAAGCACAGGAGAGGCAAAAGATTAACTGTATAACAAATATTTTCTTATGGATCGAGTGCGTATCAAAAGAAATGTCCAACGAGAACCCTATGCTGCATCATACACAATTGACTTAAAAAAAAACACTTTTGCAGCTAATCAAAGGAACAAACAGAAAGCCTATAAGGTTTAAGTAATCCAACTAAACTGTTAGAAATCGTTGGGAAGAAGAAGCATCCATACACAAACCTGCATCTTGTCAAAAACATGAAGCCAGATCTCTTCTCCAGTTGCCTCCTCGAAATTGAAATGTGTTCCGTTAAACTCGAAAATGGCTCAACATGAATACTAGTCCAGCTATTGGAACATCTGAAGGAAGTTATTTGCATATGCCATTGGTTTCACATCAGGGTGTGGCTGCAATATCAATGAATAACAAAAATGTAAGGGGTCAACGAAAAGGTAATCCACAGAAAGGACCATAAAATGGTGATTAGGAAAATGAACCCACCACTGCTGAGAAAGTTATAATATTAGGCTTCATATCTGGTGCTTCAAAGCGAATAAAAGCCCCTTTGTTTCCCATCTGAAATATCATTATGGCAAACCATCAGTGCAAATTTTGAAAGGAAAACATGAAAATTTAAG
>JBBMKA010000020.1:3028449-3044303 GCA_037833695.1 Sechiopsis laciniata | reverse complement strand
TATATATATATATATATATATATTTATTTATTTATTTATTTATTTATTTATTTATCAAACTGTGAATTGGCCTCAAAATTATATATATATTTGAAATCAAACAATTTCATTAAAAACCTAAACAAACCTTACAAAACTACTCTCTAAGGAGGGAAACAAAAAATAATGAACAATAAACTCGTAAGAACGTCTTACTCTCTACCCACATCTCGGGCTAAGATAAAGAAAAAGACAAGAAATTGTAAATTAAGAAAATTTTAAAAGGATCTGAAGTAGGGTTGCAACATAAAACCGAAAAATCGAAAAACCGAACCGAACCAATCCAATCCATTAGATCAGATCGGGTTTTTAGCACAAAATCGGACATATCGGTTTGTAGTTTGAAAAAACCGAAAATATTGGATCGGTTCCAGTTTTCATTTTAAAAAACCAATAAAAACCGATTCAAACCGAAGTATACATATATGTTTTTTTAGATTACAAATAAATATATATTTTGTCAATAAATCATATAAAGTTATCTTCCTTTCATTATTTTGAAATTTTTCTTAATTCCCTCCATTTGAGTAAAAAACATCATTAAATAATTTTTAATAAGTTAAAAAATACTTCCAACCTTTAAAAATATTGTTGTTTATGAGATTTTTTTATGAAAAATATTTTTGATATATTAAAAAAATTGGACATCGGATCGGATCCAAAACCGAACCGAACAAATTGAAAACTCTATCAATGGTTCTATCATTTATTGGACATTGGATCGGATCAATTTTTTGAAAACCAAAGATATCGGTTCGGTTGTAGGTTTGGTACAAAACCGAACAAAATCAAACCGAAATCACCCCTAATCTGAAGCATCATTCGAACCAGCATTTTTATATAGAGAACAGATATATCCCAACACATTAAAGCGAGTAGTAATTAGTCAACACTGCATTGGTTGACGTTGAAGAAGTTTTAAATTATACTATTAAAAGCAATTGTAATATCAATAAATATCTAATGACCTAGAGATTATAAACTTGAATCTTAATCTTTAATTGTTCTAGAACTAAAAAAAATATCCTTAAACTCTCAACTTATCGTGTCGATAGTTACGTCATGAATTTTAGAAAATGTCAAATATACACATACGTATTTAGGGACAAAAATAAAAATTTAAGAACTTAATAGATACAAAATTAAAAATTTTAAAGTTTTATTACACTTTTTAGAATTGTTGATGCCAAATTTTGATTTTCAAGATCAACTATGATTTATGAGTTTATCGAGAACGAATCACTTGCGAAATAGAGAATAATGTAGACACTGGTATGGTGAGAGCAATGTAGCCTCTGATATTTAAATCACATTTGGACGAAAAAGGGTTTAAGAGAGTAATAGATTCTAGGTTTATTTAAGCTTAATTACGTGTTCTGACTCTCGTCAAGCTTTTTTATTGGGAGGCCTCTCGCAACCGCATCCCCTTTTCCTCTTCCTGTGTTAAGTGAATCAGAGGTGAGAGCGAAATTTTCGCCCACCCCATTCGTGAAGGACTTGAAAGCTGTCCACGTACGACTATCATATGGATTGAAGGTTTATCGAGTCAAGGAGAACACCACATGTTAGACAATACTTGATAGGGCCCGGGGTCGCGATAGGTCCTACCTCTTACGAGGCCGGGGTAGGACTAGGGCCTAACCCCTCATGGACCCAGGGTCAGGCTAGACTGAACCCCTTTACTGAGCTTTGGTCGCATCCCTTTGGACTTGGGGGGCTTCCTTCTTGCTTGCGGGTCTTTATTGGCTTAAATTGGAAATTTCTCTTGCAAAAAAAATCGAAGTGACTTATTTGACACAATTTAAGTTTACCATTTATATAAGGCTGGGAAGTTTATTGGCAACCGTTCAAATATCTAGCAAATATATTCTTAAAGTTTAGAGATTAAATAGATATAATTGAAAATTTTAAGGACTAAATCATAATTATAATTAATATTTTTTTATTATTAGTTTTCATTATGTTGGATAAAAAAATATTTATAGGATCTAATAAAAAATGACCAGATAAGGTAACAGCTTACCGACCCCTATTGAAATAATGTCTAAGAAAACCTATTGAAATAAGAATAATATAGTAGAAGAGAAAAAATTAATGTACTTTTAATAATTGTATTGTATATATATATATATATAATTTTTTTTTTTTCGAATTGTTCTCTTTAGGTTTTTAAAATTATGTGACTTTTCTAAATAATGTTTTAAAAAACATTTAAACCGTGTTAAGTTAAAAAGTACTTTTAATATTTAAACTTCAGTCTATAATAATTTGACATTTCTAAATTTAGGTAACATTGTTTGATTATTTTATTGTTCGGTAGTAATTCAGTTAGGGGTGATTTCGATTCGGTTTTTGTCGGTTTTGTGCCAAACCGACAACCAAACCGATATCTTCGGTTTTTTAAAAATGGATCCGATCCAATGTCCAATAAAGTATAGAACCAATGGTTCGGTTCGGTTTTAGATCCGATCCAATGTCCAATATTTTTTAATATATCAAAAACAACATTTCTAACTAAAAAAAACTTTTCCAATTTTCTTTAACAAGTTTGGTCCTTGCATCTAATTTTCTTTCATAAAATTAGTTTTAAATAGATAATGACAAAGTAATATGAAAAAAAGTAAAGTTTGATAAAGTTATTTAGAAAATATATTGACATTTGAAGGATAAAAAAACATTAGGTTGATCTTAAAGACTTTAGAAAATCTTCTAAATAATGGAATAAATATGAGTTTATATGATTTATTAACAATATATATATTTCGGTTTGGATCGATTTTTATTGGTTTTTGAAAACGAAAACCAGAACCGATTCAATATTTTCAGTTTTTTCAAATTACAAACCGATATGTCCAATTTTATGCTAAAAAACCGATCCGATCCATTGGATTGGATTGGTTTGGTTCGGTTTTCGGTTTTGCCTTGCACCCCTAAACGAACTACGTTTTTTTCAAAGGTTTTGTTTTTTTTAAAAAATTAAATCTATAAATACAATCTCTTGTAAATTTCTGCTTAATTGTTGTAAAAGCCAAATTTGGAAGACTAAAAAAATTGATTTCAAAGACTTGTTTTTATTAAGTTTAATTTTTAAAAATCAAATGGTTAAAGCACTAAAAACATATTGCCAGCGACCCCAAAGCTCTTTCAATCTACGCTAACACCACTGTTGAAATATGTTTTGTCTCCCTAAAACCATTTGCCTAGAAAGGAGAATGGATATCAATGAAGAACGTACAAACACAATCTTACAGTAAATGTCAATGTTCCGTGACAATAATCGAGGTATGCGTAAAATCGTGTAGACAGTCATGAATATTTTTTTAAAAAAAACCATGTTCAAACCCTAGTATAAACAAATGGTTTCCTTACCCACTTTGTAAAACAATATGGAGTTCGTGTCAAAGAAATATCCAACGAGAAAGCTATGGATCAATATACATAATATAACTTAAAACACTTTTGAGCGACTAAACAAAGGGGCAAAACATAGGCCTAAGAGGTAAGGACTAATCCAGCTAAACTGTTAGAAAATGTTGGGAAGAAGCAGCACCCGTACACAATCCATTTTGTCAAACACGAAGCCGAATCTCTTCTCCCGTTGCCTTGTGTAAGCTCAAAAATGGTTCGGATACTTTGTCCAGCTATTGGAACATCCGAAGGAAGTTATTTGCATATGCCATTGGTTTCACATCGGGATGTGGCTGCAATATCAATGAACACCAAAAATGTAATTGGATCGATGAAAAGGTAAGAACCATAGAAGAAATGATAAGGAAAATGAATACCCACCATTGCTGAAAAGGTTACAATGTTAGGCTTCATATCTGGTGCTTCAAAGCGAATAAAAGCTCCTTTATTTCCCATCTGCAAACTCATCATAGCAAACCATCGGTACAAATTTTTAAGGGAGAAAAAACATGAAAAAACTCAACTTAAACACAGAAGAATCAGCACTAAATTAGTGCCACTAAAGCCCCAATGGGGAAAAGAATTTAATCTGTACTCTCTACTATGAAAAAGTAATATGCCATGTTTTTTTTGTGATAACCGGAAATTAGAGTTTCACCCCCACTACATACCCTAAGAGCCCCCATGCCCATCTCAAGGCCAGGACCCGGAAGACAACAAGAAATTTTACAGTTAAGTTCACTCGTGGGTTATGAAATCTAAGACCTCCACGGGAGCATACCTTTGAGACCTTGTGCAGATCAACGAGACCACTCTTGTGGACAAATGTCATGTTTTTTTCTAAAGAAATTAGTTATGTATGAACGGAGAAAGAAAATACCTGGTCACAATAATTGGGAGCAGAGAACACTGTAATAAGTTTACCATCGTGCTCGATCTCATACCCTTCATCCTTGACTTCATGTGATCGCACAATTAAATCTGTTGAGTTATTGGTTACTTAATGTTATCAACCAGTAATCATTCTCAACCGAGCAAAATAGATACATAACTAAAAAATAGTTACCTAAGTTGTTCTCCTCCAAAAATTTTTTTGTGACATCTGCACCAAAGGCAAGACCTACACCACGTTTACTAGGTCCCCTCCCAGGAGTAGGTTGTGGATCACTCCATAGAATTTCACACATTAATCCTGTTACACACAAGTGATGGAAAACTCAGTGTTATTCAACTAAAGAATATAAGGAGAATGTTTTTCGTGCTCAAGAAAAAGCATACTTAACACTACTAACACTCAACAGAGGTTAGCAATTGAATAAAAGATTAAATACAGAGATTAAATTATGAATCTCACCTTCTTCAGGGGGTTCACAAAACCGATCTATGGCTCTGATTTCAGAGAGTTTTACCCCATCGACACTAAAAAGACCACCATGAGCCACAAAAACTTTCTCGTTTAGAACATAAGCCAAAGGTAGAGTGCAAAATACTTCTGCAAATAGTTCCACAAACGTTTCATTCAACTTCGACCGAACTTCACCCTCAAAGCCATAGATCTTGTTCATGCTCTTGCTTTCATGATTTCCTCTGGACAAATGCATAGCTGAAACGTGACAAATGAAACAGAAAGTCATAATGTGAAATAAAATTTACAGGACTCGAGGGAGCAGTTGGTGACTAAATAAAATCATGAATGATCCGATAAACTTGTGATGGTGAAACTGTACAGTGCAATCATCTAGGAACTCCACTAGTCTGGAGAAAAAGGGTCTAGATTTCAACTTTTTTTCTATAGAAAACGAACTTTCATCAAGAATATAAAAGAACTAAAAAGAAAGAAAGATCCATAAGAAGGGCACAACCAGGTAGATGGAGGAAGCAAACAGTTACAACCTGCTGGGTCTAGACAATACCATTTGCAGTTTTACATTTAGTAATCAAGTTAATTGTTTGGTTAAAAACAGCCGAGATTCATAACTGGAATTGTTTTGACCTCTTTTGATTTAAAAGTATGTTCATACTGAGATTCAACGGTGCAATTATAAAAAAAGTACCGCAATGGTGCAACCAGAGCTTGCATCTCAGGTTACGCTTTTCAAGATGTTTTCTTTCTTAGATATAAAGTGCAACTTAAAAAAAAAAAAGGATTGATCCTGCCCTAGTGTCATAGGCTTGCAAAAGTTTGTGGTGAAAAAAGTTCATCTAAGATATATGATGTAACAATGCTTGGAGGAAATTCACCTGATGGAGACATGCACTTGAATGCAAACAAGGTGAGAATGACCTCCACAGAAAAAGAACCTCTATCCACAAAATCTCCATTGAAGAGATACGGATTTTCATCTGATGGAAGCCCATTAAGCTCAAAAATATTTAAGAGATCGTAGAACTGCAGACATCATAAAGGTAGATATGTAAGCATGCCTACCATCTGCAATAAAATATAAACAAGATATACAATAAATTTAAATGTTGAAGATTCAAATAATGGAAAAAATACAACACGTTTATTATGAAACAAGAGATTTCTAATCTTATATATAACATTGATAATGTGAAAGATTTCAGTTTAGCTGGAAAAAGGTAATCTAATTCCTTCTATCACTAAACTGTTCATTTCCAAACCGAACAGCATGCCTAGTACATTAATGGCTCCACACATCTTCACCACTAGGACAATTGACATCAAAAGTACGAGTATTAACTAAAAGAAACCTTACCAACCTGACCATGTACATCACCACAAACTGTTAAATGTCTGCCCTCTGGGATGCTAACATCAACAAGAGATGGAAGGGCACGCAAGATTTCTCTGACCTGTAATACGATTTGGAATGCATATCTACAAAATCCATGGCAATATCAAAAGTCATTTTCAAATATTGCATACAACAGCCTAATGACATCAATCATTACACCTACCGTTTGTGCAAACTCTTCTGGTTTTTAAAATCATCAATCATTTTCGTCACGAAGTCCAGTGTTACAACATCTCCTTCTATCTTTGCACCAGTATACTGTGGCTCAACATCTACAATTAAAGCATGAATAAGCCTTACTACTTCATAAAGCAACTAAGATGAAAAAACAAAATAAAAAAATAAAAAAAAAAAACAAAACAAAACAAGAGAAATGTGATCAAACCTAATTATTATACACTGACTAAGTTCAAGTCTATCATGGTTGACAACAAGTTGAATGGAATTAACATAAAATCGTTGTACAAAAGTTGATAACCAACAAAACTAAATGGACAAAATGAAAGTGTAAATAGCATTTCAAGTAAAAGAAATTACCGATTAGATGAAAATCAATGGAATCAGCCACTGAACGCCTCCCAGCCTCTGGTACTGCAATTGCTTCTTCAAACTTGAGCTTCATGACAGCCTTTTCACATTCCTTCAATTTCTTAGCAGCATCAGGATCATTGGGACATATCTTCTTGAGCTAGATTACAAAAAACAAATCTGATCGAACAGTTGTACATATCAAATATAATATAACTTGAAATTAAATTAGGGACAACAGAGTAAAAGCAACAGAAACAGTTAATCTTCTTCTCCTCCTTAGTTTCCCAAACAGCCACCAGTAACCATATTGAAAAAGAGAGAGATCAACAGACAACAAATAGTTTATCCAAATAATGAATAAAACAGGTCATACAAAAATACAAACTCCCAACTAAAATTAGTGTTGATTAGAAGGGAACAGATAGACAAATGAAAATAGCAGTGCAGTACGACTATATTTCAGCTGTTAAAAGCCAATAAGAGTCAATCGCAGCTTTGAGCTTCCACTAATGACACAAGCCAGGCTTCAAAACAAAAGCTGGATATACCTGTTGAAAATCTTTAAGTGCCTCTTTGAGTTTTCCCATAGCAAGAAAAGCAGCGCCTCTCCTGTAATAACCCTGTCATACAGGAAAAATTCAGAAAGTGGTAAGAAAAAAATGTAAAAGTGCACTGGTTAAATGTTGAGCTTACTTTAGAGTATTTGGGGTCTATTTCTATAGCCTTCGATGCATCCTGGATTGCACTACCATATTCCTCCAATTTAGTATGGGCAAATGCCCGGTTTGCCCAGTATACAGCATTCTCACCATTTAGCCCAATTGCTTGTGTATAAAGATCAATTGCTTGAGCATATTTGTGAGCTGCAATCAATCAAAAACAGTTCGTTAAAAGAGGAACAACTTTGAACGGGTTGTAGACTTTTCTTTAAGATAGAGCAGTAATTAAAATACGTCCAAAGAAACAGACTCTTGGCCAAGCAAAACACTAAATACACAGAATATTCATGCATTTTTGCTGCAGGCATCTATCTTCATCACATATTCACAAGAGAGGATACACCTTCATCACATATTCACAAGAGAGGATACACCACAACAATGTTTTAACTTATAAATTCAACTACCTTCACCTTTTTTCAGTTCTTATATTCATCTCGAAGAACCCATGACAAGAAACACATAACAGGTACAAATGGTTACCTTTAAATGCTTCATTTGCTTGAGATTTGAATTCTTCAGCACAAACGGCATCCGTTTTATCAGCTTCCATGACAGGCATATAACTTCTATTGACTATAGAATTTCAGGGTAAGAATAAATTCCACCATCCCTCTCGAGTCTCAGTTATCTCCATCAACGAGGTCCATCTATCCATAAAACACCAAAAACATAAATGTACTCAAATAATGCAAATGCAGACACCAGGCGAGAGAAAGAAGCTTTGTAGTTTATTTACAATAAAGTGGCTCCAATGTTCCTACCATAGTAACTCAGTCCATGAGAACCATGCAATAAAATGGAACATGAAAAGAAGATAAAATAACCCCTATTCTAGAGAAAAGCTAAAATTAAACCCAAAAGTGAGTTTGAGATTAAAGTGAATTGCGGCCCTTCTGACTATTAGATACTATGAGATTTCATCTCAAAACTAATTGGTGATAAGAAAACAGCTCACCTATCTTATAATTGCAAGAAAATCTCCTAATATTTTCAATGTGGGATCCTCAACACTAACACCACATTAAGAAAAAAGATAAATCAGCTTAGTAGTTAAGAGGGATCTTGAAGAAATAAGAGGTGATGAGTTCAATGATAGTGGGCACCACTGACCTAAGAATTAATGTCCGGTTGGACACTGTCTAATATTTAAAACAAAAAAATTATACCACCAACAACAACACATGATTGGATTTCTTAAAGAGAGATTATCGGGAACTAAGAGTGACAGATTCAATCATGGTGGTCACCTACCCAATAATTAATTTCTAACAGGTATAAGTTGGTGTGGACACTAATGAATAAAAATATAAAATAAAATCAGCAACAACACCATATGAATGGATTACCTGGAGAAAGATTGCGGAGAAAAGTGAAGTCAAAGGAAATTGCAAGTAAGAAAAGGGAAAGAATCCCATTACTATGAGTACGTATAGAAAACTAGTAGGCAAAGAATCATTTCCTCGTCATGATGGAAGAATCTTCATTAAACTAAAATCAGACAGAGAAAGGAATCGCAGAAAAAGAGACAAAAAAAAAAAAAAAAAAAACACCCCCCAAAACGCTTTGGATTCAACAAAACTAAAAAAAAAAAAAACATACTATTAACACAGAAATTGAATCCGAGAATCTCAATCAGATGGCCCACTAAGTAACGAGTAGCTACAGTATTGAATGATTGAAACTTGAATCGATTTTATTGCGGGAATGAAACATAGATGAAAGCGAAGCAGGAAGGAAATTGGGAAGTGGAAAGAGATAAATAAATACCTGAGAAGAGAAATGGTGGATCCAGCGAAGAAGAAGACTGAGCTCTACAGAAGAAACGGCCCTAAATTGAGAGAGCCTGAAATGATTTTATATTATTCTTTAAATTCATGTTGAAATGAAATATAGAGAAGATTTTGTCTCAAAACAAACAACCAACATAACCCAAGTTGGGTGGAAAAAGAGAGATGCTTATCAAGGAGCCAAGTCCAAGTGCCACTTTTTGTCTCAACGAAGGAACAATTGCTTCCTTATTTATAAAGAAACAAATATTTTTCATAAGAAGAATTTAGAAATCCTAAAATCATATACACATCAGATATTATTTTCTTTTTGAGAAAGATTCAAATTCACCACATCTTGATTTATGGGCACATTTGTTGTCAAGTTTTTTTAATTTTTTAAGTTCAAGAACATTTGGGTGTAAAAGAATTCAAATCCATGCTATATTAGTTCCAATATATAATTTTCGGGAAAATGATTTAGCCGGTTTGGGGTTTAATTTCATTTTGATCCATATGTTTTAAAATTTGAATATTTTTATTTATAGCATTTCAATAATGTTAGCTTTGAGTTTTAGTGTGTTTTTTTAGTTTCCTTTTATACTTATTTTCTTTTAAAAATTAAATTCAAATTTATGTGAAAACAATTTTTTTTTTTTAGATAAAAAAGTTAAAAATAATCTCTTCATCACTATATTAAAATTTAAGATTAATCTAATTATTATTTTAGTGAACATTACTTTATGTAACTAACTATTTTATTATTTCATTGATTAAAAGTGAACATTATTAAATTATTAAAAGTGTTCAAAATTGAAACATATAAGTCAAATTGAAACTAGAGACTAAAAAATCGAATGGGTCAATGGCGCAATGGTTTCATTGTTTGGTTGTAAACCAGTTCAATACCAACGTTTGATTCCGAAAATCGATATTTGTCCCCCCTCCCTAATATGTACTAAAAAAAAATTAAAGATTAAAAATGTATTGTTTTCCCCTTTTTTTAATATATATTTTCATTTCGGAATTTTAAATTTTTTTAAAAGATTTTTAAAAATATATTAGTCATGATTGCGAAAACAAACTTTTTTTTTCTTTTTTTTTTTTTTTTGTCTTTGGGTTTAGATTTTAATTTCAATTTAGTCCATATATTTTAAAATTGAACATTGTTACTCTTGACATTTCAATAGTGTTTACTTTTTGTTATCGAAATAATAAAATTGTTAATCAAGTAAAGTAATGTTACCTAAAATAATGTTTAAACTAATTTTAAATTTTAATATATTGATGAATTAATTATTTTTGTTTTCACGTGAATTAAATTTTTGAAAGAAAATAAGTATAAAAATGAACTAAAAATTAGCATTATTTGAATATCAGATGTAAAGTGTTCAATTTTGAGATTTAAAGACCAAATTAAAACTGGATCACAAACATATTTACCATCTTTTTTTCTAAATTTATTAATATTATTAGACCAATTTCTATCCATATTAATTTCAAATTTATTATTGTGAACGATTTTTTTTCTTTTCTTTTCTTTTTTGAATCAAAGAAATCTAAAATAAATTGCTGGAGGGATAATTCGGGTTTCCTCTTTGTTCCACATAACGAGCATTCCAGGCTTCTAACATCAGCTCATTGGGCTTCGCAGCCCAAACAAAAATTTGCAGCCCACGGCCTAGTCTAATATCTCTAGACTTGCAACAAGTAATATTCTTTTTATTTTAAATTCTAATAATAAAGGATTCCAACTTATAATTCATTATTTATGATTAATTTATATCAATTGAATTATTATTTTATAGAAAGACTCATTTTAAGTTAATTCAAGCATAATTTAGTTATTAAAAAGGAATTATAACATTTTCCTACTTCGTTTCCTTATAAGTGTAAAATATTATTTTGATTTTTATACTTTAATTTTATACTATTTAAGTGATGTTTTTTATACTTAATTTTCTTAAAATTGGCCTTTAGCTTATTGTTAATTTGCTATAAAAAATGCAGTTTATATTATTTTTTATATAGATTTTAAAAACAAAAAAAAAATTAAAAATTAAAAATTAAAATTAGTATACTAAAACAAAATCCAATCACAAAATAAATTGACTACTATATATTCAACCCAATCCTTACATATTATTGAATAAAAGAACTTTGAAAATAATATTTTACATGGGTTTACAAATGGTCAACCTTCAGCAATTTAATGTATTAACTTATTCTTCTTTTTTTCCCAAATCTTTTTACAATAATATATAATTAATATCTGCCTTTTCTTTTTGAGTGTGCATACATCTACTTGTGTGAATCAGCCATATTGCATACATTTTTTTCTTTTTTTTCATTTTCCTTTTTATTTTAAAAAAATATATTCTATACTTTGTATTAAATATTGCAAACTTTCACAGCCCCATTTTATTCTTCTGGGTCAGGAACACCTGCAGGCTGCAGCTGGTTTGAATCAATCACTTTCTTACTGTAAATAGTTTCATTTAATTAGGGATAATAATGCCTAATGATCTTGGGTCAGATTAAGAGATACCTTTGACCAACTTTGACCCATTTAAAAAGTTATAGGTATAGGGAGTCAACTCAAGTTATAGGTATAGGGAGTCAACTCAAATCTCAATAATTATTTAATTGAATTGGATGGATTACTTGACTCATTTATCTTAAATTGACAGTTTTCCAATATATATGTATAGCCTACACATTAAAATATATATATTTTTTTATTTTGGAAAATATTTTGGTCATTTTAAGTGCACATCAATTGCTTTTAAAAAAATATTTTCGAACTTATAATATTTAAATGTTAAAGAAATTTATATACAAATGTTGATTTTTAGATATAGGATTAAGCCTTTCATCTCTTAAATTTTTTACTGTCAAATTAAATTATTAGGTCACTTCAATGGTTTAGAAAACTGTTACAATATATTTTTTTTTTTTGGAAGGAATACAACATTTTTTTTTGTTGATTACAGTTTTGTATTTAAAGTTGGGAATGCATAGAGAAAGATGTGCAAAATTTTACATTGAATTCTCTTTGTGTTAACATGAGAGGTTTGGTTAGGTTCTTTTGAATGAGTAAACCTTTAATTTCATTTTTTTAAACTTAGGCTTTCTAACATTGACATTTAGTTTCATGAATTAATATATTAAAAGCCACCATAATTTCAATATTTGAATCCAAAGTTTAACAGGATCACACATGGGATTCAAAATTCAAAGACTTTGTCGTTTTGAGAAGTAGGGTAATAACATGAAAACATAATTTTACCCAAGGAAAAAAAAAAAGACTGTTTTGTCGTTTGAGGTAGAAGGGGCAGTGTACAAAAATGTTGAAGGCTTTGAGGCACTTTCACTCTCTATAAAATGATTAAATTAAATAACAGATTAAAAAAATTAAAAAGAAATTTATGGCTGATAGCAAATTCTAGCTTTATTATTTTAATTTTGACACCTTTTAAAAATATTTCTGTCACCATTTTCAATCAAATTCACTTACTTGAAGTCATGAGTTTGTGGATTGTAATGTTGTTACAAATGAGTGAAATGTCATTCTTAGTTTTTATTATATTTAATTTGATTTTTTTAAAAAAATTTTGATAAGAAATTTTTTTCCTTTTTTCATTATTCATAAAAAAGAGTAAGTAAAAATACAAGAGTACGAAGAAATTTGACATATCTATAAAGTTTGGAGAGAGACATAAGCACATGCAAAATTACCACACCCAATGTGGGAAATTAGTCTCTAAAATTTGGACTTTGAGCTCACAAAATTTTGAAATTCTAAACCTTTTCTTCTTCATCTTTGTCAACCCACAATGCTAAATTGCTTCATTATTCAGCAGTTACTTGTACAATGGCCCACGTTCGAAACTTAGAAGAAATTAGGTTCAAACGAGGAAAGTTAATATTAAAAATACATATGCATTCATTTCAAAACCAATTGATAAGGAGATAGAATAATTTCATGCAACTTATAAATAATATAAAGTTTCATTATTTATTTATTTATTTTTTATGTGAGATCATAACATGTTAGAATACTCATAAGTGTTTTAAGGACTCTGATTGATATTACATTTTAAAATTAATTAATAATGAAAGAAATAGTTCATATGTATGACTTACAAAGGTAAAATCTTGTCATGTTTCCAATGTAGGATCCTAAAGTACATATTCCTTTAAAATAGTGTCTCTTTGTATTGAATATAAATTTAGACTTCATGAGCATTGATACTATATTGAAAAATATCATATTTTATATCAATACTAATTAACAATGAAAGGAGTATTAAGAACAATCGATTCTCACATCGATATGATATATATTTGCCCACTTTGAGACATAAGCTCTACATGACTTTATTTTTCTTTAACTAAAAAGATATATATTTTTTTTGACTATCTCAAAAAACCGCATTATAATGGATATGTTATTATAAATCTATGAATTTCCAACATCTTTCCCCTTAACAAAGTATACCACCAAATCTCCCCTCAAACAGTGTTGTCTCCAACTTATACTTGAGCATTTATTACTTTTCTAACCAGGTTACTCATAATTAATGCGCATTACTTTTTTTTTTTTTTTTTGCAAAGTGGAAATCGAAGCTTCGCTTTCTTATATCTACGAGACCACTACTAAATTTCTAGACTGTGACACCGAGATACTTCAAAAGGTATTCTAATTTAAGTGTTTTCCAACAACCTCAAATTAAGGATCTCTCAAAGAAGCATGCCTCGAAGTCTATAATCTCAACCACTCGACTACCCCTCAAACACTAATACACTTTACTTGTTTTAAAGTTCAATCACAAATTTTACTTTTTTTAAGAATGAACTATGACAATGTCACTGAGATTCACAGCTTTCTTCCTTAACACCCATAAATTTTAATAATTAATACTAAATTAGGAGCAAGACTCTAATATCAAATATTGAAACAATCAATCTTCAAAAAATCTCGGCATACGCATAATATTGTCCATTTAGACATAAATTTTCTCATATTTTATTTTTTGTTTCACTCAAAATATTGAATACCAACAAAAATGTTATCCTTCACTTACAAACCCATAAATGCTGAGACAAAAGTAGAACATATCCAACTGCATTAGAACTCAAAACTTATAAAGAAAAAAAAAAGAAAAAAGAAAAGGAAAAGAGGATTATGAATGAAAAAGTTTTGAAGGGATATTTGTGTGAGAGAGTGGAAATAATGAGAAAGGGAGTAATGGGATGTGGGGTTTGTACTCTCACAATGTACAATGCATGTCTCCCTCTCTTTCCTTTTCTCCTCTGGAAAACCCCACCACACCCCATTATAATTAACATCATAATGCAATCCTTTTTTAAATTTTTTTTTTTTTTTTTTTAATATATTATATAACAACTCATCTCAACAAACATGACCAAAGTTTCACACGTCAATTATATCGGGAATGCGACTTTCTTTCATAAGATAAGATGAAAAATAAGATTTGGTATATATACAAGATTTTTCACGTGAAACATCAAAAAATAGAGTTAGAAAAGCTTATGCAATGCTCTACCTCTCATACATTTCATAAGGAAAAAGAAAGATAACAAGTGTAATAGTTAAATTACATAAAAGTGTAAGTATTGTTAAAGTAGTTAATATTGATTAGTATAGAGGTTAATGTACGTATTTAGTTGTTATAAAAAATATATAATCATACGTATTTAGTCTAGTTATTGATGTATATGGTTAATTTTAGTTAGTATTTACATTTTGCCTAATATAAAGTCCATCGTGCCTAAGTTTAGTCTATGATTAGGTTTGTATATATTGTAGTGTGTGCCATTATGTGAATCCACCTATTTTCTCAATAATATAATATTTTCTCAACCATGGTTTTTTCTTTTACCTTTCTCAAACCTTCTAAAGTCTATATCACATTATATATTTAAAAGTTATTTTCTTACCATTTTTTTTGTATTCAAATCCAAGGGTTAATTCCCACTCATTGCTTTTGAATTGTCAATCTACTTTTTTAAGCTTAATATACATTGCAATGTTATATGATCTTGATGATTGACACATCTATATTGGTTGAACTTTCTTTTGATATTCATGATTGTTTGGATTAACTTGTGCGCACATCGAATATTATCTTGAGACATACTGTCTAACCTTACAACATTTTGATGTGAAGGAAATCCATACAAAATTAATTTCTAATTAGATGGTCATTATGGAATAAACTCATTAGTACCTCTTAGTTTTTTAAAACTCTATTAATTACTAAGTCACTCTCTGATGATTTGTTCTCATTGACTTTACATTTGTCTTAGAGTTCAACAACAATTTGATATGTGAGAAATTTAAAATATAATTCTTTTTATCTTTTATTTTTTATCTTTTAAGTATTGAGTTTGATATCCATTTGATCTATGAGATTTCAAATTGGACATAATTGAATGCAATGTTAGTCTTAGATCTAGAGAACCAGAAAGTCGCGCTCAAAATGATGTCCTTCCAAAGTAACGATGGGGTCTCTGAAAACAATGGTGAAAAAGGCTACACAACTCAACCATTGTCATTAATCACAACACCTAACACTCAAACAACTTCATTTAATACTACAGCT
>JBBMKA010000020.1:2996039-3020885 GCA_037833695.1 Sechiopsis laciniata | reverse complement strand
TGTTGGATTATTAATTTTTGTTGAACTAGAAAAATGGAGTTAAAAATTGAGCATATTGTATTTATTATTATTACTACGTCTACTTTTGTTTTAAAGAGTAGGATCCCAACCATATAGATTACTTGGGAGTAAATTTAAAAGGTGAAAATCATTTTTTTTTTGGATTGAATTAAAATTTGTATTCTTTTGATAAAATTAAAATTTAGTTAATATGATTTTAGAAGTACTATTATAATTTCTAAGATTATATAAAAAATAAAAAACAATCTATATTTTTTAAGAGTTCTTTAGCGTTAATAATTACTAAAAATTAAGTATATGAAAATTAATTCTTCGTGTGTAAGTTATACGTTCTTTTGCATTTTAAAGCTATGCATTAAATCGTTATCTTAACAAAAATCAAGTTTGTCAATTTTTTTAAAAATACATTAAATTAACAATTAAAAATCCTTTTTAAAAATTAAATATACATACAATTAGGGATATAAAATATACATACAATTAATTCACATATTTAACAAAATAAAAAATATTATTTCATTAATTAATTGCTATGTACTTAATTTATCAATGATCAAGATATTTATAGTTTAAAGAGGTCATAGATTCAAATATATTCCATTATTGTTGAACAAAAAAAAAAAATTGAAGACTAAATTTATAATTTAAACCCATTTCATAAGAAATTTCAATTTAACAACTAACCCTGAAAGATTTGGACCCGGACATGAACACACATTAACACGAGCTTGTCTAATAAAATGAAAATTGTTGGGGTGGGCGATTTGGTTAATAAATAATGTTATAATAATTTTGTATGAAAATGATTTGTTTAATAAATTTAACAATTATTTTATTTCCTAAAACCAAGGAAAGAAAGGAAAAAGGAAAGGGAAAATGGTAACACTGTTTTGTAGGCGTAGGCTTGCGCTCTCATACGTCGCTGTCAGTCATAAAGCTCAGCGAAAAGCAGAAATCTTTCTCTTCCTTTTTTCCATTTCTCTCTCTCGAGCGGGAAAAAATAAACATTAATAATTAATAAATGTATATAAAAAAGTAACCAAAAACACTCTCTCTCCAAAAAGAAAGCTCTTCATTTCATACCATACTTCATCATCTTCTTCCACTGTCTCCACTGCTGTCTCCCTGTCCCATTCTCTCTCAATTTCACACCAAATTGCTTTTTTTTTTTTTTCCTCAATCCTTTTCCAAATCAAAACCCAACCCATTTCCCAATTTCCAATCTCTTCACTTGGGTCGATCTCCGTTTCCAATTTGGATGCAAAATCATGTCTTTCTCCATCCGGTAAGTAATTAATCGATGTCTTATCTACTAAGTTATGCTAATTCTTCTCGATGTTTTTGAAATGGGGTTGTGTATTTTTCTAGAGAGTATGCCTTGGAAATGAGAGGGAAGGATGTAACAAAAAGTTGGCCGTTTAGTGGGAGCGTGAAAGAAGAATTGCTGCCACCAATTTTGGTGAAGAAATTCCGTTGGTGGTCGCACGAGCTGGAGATTCTGAGTTCGAGTCATTGCCAAACAGACGAGGAAGTTAAGATGGAGAAAATTTGTCCGGTTTGCCGGGTTTTCGTTTCGGCTACGGTGACCGCCATGAATGCTCATATTGATAGCTGTTTAGCCCAATCAACGAAAGAAAGAAGAAGAATCAAAGGATTAGGAAGAGGGTTTTTGAAGGCGAAATCAAAACCCCCCAAAAAAAGATCAATAGCTGAAATCTTTGCAGTTGCTCCACCAATGGGAACAATGATTAATGTTAATGATTGCAAAGGAGACAAGCTCAAAGCGACGTCGTTGGCTAGGACTCTTGTCTCCGCTATGAAGACAATCAAGGCCAACAAGTCCAAACACAAAAGCAAAAATAAGGTATGTGATTTTTTTTTTTTTTAATTTAAAATTTTTGGGTTAATTTTGATGTACTATGAAAAACTGTAGGCTTGTGAGAGTTTTATTTTAATAGACTGCAAATATTCTCTCTATTGGGGTTTTTTTGGTTTTGGTATCTGATTTCTCTTTCTGCTCATAATTACTGCTGGAAACAAAGCTGATGGAAAAGACTGCATTACAACGGAGAGAAAAAGAGAAAGAGAGAGAGAGAGAAATTAAAAGGGGCAAAATAGTACTTGTACTTTTGTGTGATTAGGCTGATTCAGAAATGGAAAGAGAAAAGAAAAAGTTTCACTACAAGACGAGTTTGTTTTGTTTGTGAAGGGTTTTATGGATGATGTAGGGTAGTGCCTCCAGCTGCAAGGGTACGACCTTGCCAGTGAGTGACTTTATTTGGTGGAAGGGTTTTTGTCCTTGGTTCATAAAATGTATTCTAGGTTAATTATGCTGTTATTCACCTCTGCTTACCTGTTTTTTAAATCCTACAAATGATATAATTCCTACTTTAAAATTGATGTTGGAACATATTTTTATTGGTCGAGTTCATGTTTTGTGGAACAAAATCTTTGAGATTGTTATACTTGAGTAATGTTGAAGTGGGTTTTGACTATCATCTCCATTGTGTGTACTTAGATTTTGACAACTATTTTGACTAGTTTGCTAGCCACTAACATTACATCCATGTTCATTTATGACCATTTTTGAGTTTTTAACCCATTATCACATGGGGATTATTTCATAAATATGCTTGAGTTTTGCTTGAGTGATAAAGTACTTAAGGTGCAATAATTGAACCGAATTCTTTTTCTCTAACAACCTTTATGAAATGAGAGTTAAGTTATTATTATTATTATTATATTTTATTTATTTATTTTTTTTCTGTTTGAGGTTATTTGATGAATGGAACATGAATGCTGGTAGTTTTATTTTTAGCTATTTTATGAATCTTTCTGCTGTGGATGAGAGAGTTGAGAGGGCAATGTTTAAGGATAGACCATTATTTCATTATTTGTTGTTAATTAAGGGTACTGAGTTTCATAAGTAGTGTTTTTTTTTTGCATAATATTCTACTTCTTTTAACAAAATTGTCTTATTTGTTAAATTATACTTTTTGTCTTATAGTTATTTTATATGGTCTTTAGTTTTTTTAACCATTGAGAATGGAAAATAGAAATGGGTTGTGGGTGTATAGATTTGCTTGATATAGACATCATTATACAACACCAATCCCATATGGTGTTATATTTTTTTAATAACCAAATCAGTCACATGATTTTTTTTATATCATATGACCACTTGACCATAATTTATAATAGGATTGAAATTTTATATGCTCAAGATACCAGAAGTTTTTTACTTATAATTTTACTTTAGAACTTGAGTTGAGGCGCTGAAACCCACTGTCTAATATCTTCTCCTTTTTAAAATAAATTTGATGAACTTTATAACTCACTAACACACAGTTTACTTAGGTCCTATTTGATAATCATTTGGTTTTTTGTTTTTGATTTTTGAAATGTAAGCTTATTCCTACTTAAACTTCCTATAATATGTTCCATCATTCTTATAATGTATTCATCTTTACTTAAAGAAAATATGTGAATGTTACTCAAATTTTAAAAACAAAAACAAAACTTTTATAAGCTATTTTTTTTTGTTTCCACAATTTGGTTTGATTTCTAACAATATAGATAAGATGTAGATATCCAAATAAGAAAAGAATAAGTTAAGATGGTTGTTGTAAGCTTAAATTTAAAAAACCAAAAACTAAAAATAAAATGGTTATCAAATGGGGCTTAATTAACCTAACTCTGGGATTAATTCTGTAATATAGGATAGTTCAGTAAACAAATAAACTTACTGAGGCTCGTTTTGGAATGACTTTCTAAGCAATTAAAAAGGGGTTTTAATTAAGTGTTTTATAAATTTATGTTAGAATTGGATATATAGTCTCTTTGTAACATTTGGTTTCTTAAAGTTTTTTTCCCTACACAAACTGAAACGTGAAGCAACTTTTTCCCTTCATGCTTGTATATGATCATATTCTTATCCTTAGATATTAATTTGATGAACCACTTGTTCTTACATTTCATTAATTAAATAAATCTAGAAATATAACACAAAATCATTTTTTCAAGTTTAGCATTGAAGCCATTAGTGTCCATATATGTTCACTGATTTGATGAGTTTCTTTTTGTTCCCTTACATTATACACATTAAGTTATCTCATGTAATCATGCTTTCTAAACTACTGTCACCCTTAATTTTAATTTTGTGTAAGAGACAAAGCCATATACATGCACATATATATTTATATTTTGAAAGTTTATTTTGATAGCTATCAATGTCCACTTGATGAAATATGAAAATGAAGGCCTTGTAATCTTTCTATTTATGCTTCTAAGTTTATAATTTTTAATTAATTTCTGAAATTTTCTATTGGTCATAGGACTTTGGTCATGAGCAACTTTGCAAGAAGGGACAAAGAAATCTCAAGGATGTTTCTGTTCGTTGTAAGAAACCATGTTTTAAACGATTCTCCAGACAAAAAATGCAAAAACTTGTTAAAAAATCCAATGTAGTTGTCAAACAACAGAGGCAAGTGCCTAAAATTAGGAGCATTTTGAAGCATGGTGTAAAAGTAGTTTCTGAGACAAATCCTTCATCCACGAACTTAAAATGCAGTGATCAAATGATTAACAATCACAGTCAAAAGTCCGATCGGCGTGTTAGCTTCTCAGATAAGGATGTTCTTGGTCCAAGCACTAGACCCTTTTCAGACACCTTTGAACAAAATGATGTCAATCCATTTCAAGCCTCAGAAGGAAATACTAATTCAAGTGAAAGTAATAAAGGAGTTGATTCAATGGAAGTTGACATAAACAGCGACGTTTTTGTTAGCTTTAGCACCCGACACGAAGTCGATAGTCAACACATGAAAGGAAAGATTCAGTTGCCTAATAATATCCATGATCAAGTCAATGCTCAAAGTTCAATGGGACCTCATCCTTGTTGGGACAATGCGAATCATTCGACCGAAAAGCTGATATCGGCAAATCATTTGTTTGATCATGTCTACGCAGATGCACCTCAGAAACTGACATCAGTACATTCTGCCATTCCTGCTCTATTAGCTGCACAAGAAGAAAGGCAATATGGCCATGTAAGAACTCAATGTGGTTCGAGTTTTCCTGGACCGCATTCTTTCTACGGAAACTCAGTTGACCATTTGGTAGATCCTATCAATGGAGTAGCTGCCTTAGGCTCAAGGACAAGCACTCTGCCCTCTTTTGGTTTAAATGAAAATACTGTGGGCAAATATCTTAATTTGGATGACTCTTCTGCTATGGACACACGATGCCGCTTTTCGAATTGGGAACAAAGTGCGGTCACCTACAAAGAGAAGGGCGTGACTGATGGACTTTTCTGCCTTCCATTGAACTCAAGGGGTGAACTTATACAGCTAAATTCAGGTTTGAATAATGGGTTTTCTCAAATGAATGAAGCCAGTAACAATATGGCATGTTCTAGCAGGATACCGGTATGCGGTCTTGTCCTGCCAAGAAGCATCCCGGATTATTTCATAGATAATGATAAGTTCCTTGTGGACACAGAACTTACAGGAAACCAGTTGAGTTTATTTCCATTGCATAGTAATATGCAAGAAAATCGAAATCGATATTTGTCCGCTGGATTCGATGCCACCGAGCCGGGAACTTCAGAAACAGCTGATATTAGACTGCTAAATTCAGAAAGGGGTGCTGAATCTGGTAGATTTTTTCACTCAAACTTAATGGATCATCCATTTAACAGATGCAGGTATTATGGAAAGTTTCAGAACCAAAATGCAAGTGCAGAGATTTATCCTGAAAATTTGGGTAGCATGTTGGCAAACCCTGCTCAACAAACAATGCGGTTGATGGGGAAAGATGTAGCTGTTGGTGGAAATGGGAAAGAAGTTCAAGAACCTGAGGTTATAAACTTTTGGAAGAACTCAGCCTTGATTGAAAACTCCCAAACCAATCCTATCCATATCCAAGAGAATCCCATGAGAAAAAGAAATTTTGTGCAAGATAGGGTGTTTTATCCTGCAGGCTTTCATGGCAATCAAATGGCACAAAGAAATTTATTGCCAAATGCTCCACAAGTTAGGTATGCCAAATTATTGCCAAATGCTTCACAAGTTAGGTATCCCCATCTGTGCCTCGATCGAAGAAACAGTATAATGCATCAAAGATCCAACTCTGTTATCAACTTAAACGAAAGGTTCAATAACATCCATGCCTTATCGCATTCTTCGACCGAAGCATTTAATGTGGCAGCAAAGCTTCAAGCACCCGTTATATCTGGTCCGGAAACACTAAGGTTTGGTTCACACCCAAATAGATACGAAAATTCTTTTGAACTTGGTTTCAACCAAAACAATCTACACTCAGCAAAACTAGGAACCAGCTTTAACTTCCCTTTCTTGCAGCCAGATGATGAAAATCATGTCCAACTCCCTTGGTTTAACAGCTCTACGAGCCCTCCCCCATGGATGTTACACAGTTACCAACGAGAGGCAGCTCTGCCTGCAAGTTCTAAACTCGCTGACATAAACGAATACTATTATCCATTCATTTCTTCTGGTATAGATGTTCTCATTAGTCCTCATACTCATCACCGGCACGAGGCTGCGTATCCTTGCAGTACAATGCCATCTCACTTGCAGATGAAGAATATACCTGCCTCAACATCTTTTTTTCAACCAATTCCTGTCGCTTCTCGAGTTCAATCGCCATCCATTAGAATGAGCTCTGAAGACAGATTGAAGTTCAACACTTTGAGTGCCAAGGACTATGATCTTTCAAGCAAAAAGCAGCTTGCTGCAGAGCTTGAAAATTTGAGGAAGCGTCAAAAGATACCGAGTTTAGAAATGAACAATGCCGGTGTTGTACCAGGATGGACAGGAGAAAAATTCATTGATGACGCACAATTTAACCCGGGAATGGCGGCAAAAATCCATGCTAATTACTGGGATAAAGCTACTGTTAATTCAGCTGGAAATACCCCAAATGTGACTCAATATGATGGAGTAGTGATTTCTACCACCAATGAACCTTCTAAAGTTGAATGTATGGCAAGATCATCAGGCCCCATCAAGTTAACAGCAGGAGCAAAACACATACTGAAACCAAATCAGAGTATGGTTCTTGATACTACCAAGCCTACTTATTCAACAATTCCTTCTCCTGGATTAGTTCATAGTGTTAACTTGGCAGAATCTCAGAAGAAGTCAACTAAAGTATACAGTTTTTAAAGTAAGTCTTATTGTAGTTATCTTGTAATTATTTGCTAAATCTAATTCTAATCTACTTTTGCTGTTATAAGCAAATTAAATTATCTTCTCTGCACAACAGGAAGGAATCTCTTCTCATCTTTGTAACCACTGACATGTTATAACTTTGAGATGACCCTTCGCCATTCACCAAGCGAACGCCAGTTTTTTGGTATGCGAACGGAAACTAATCACATCTTTGGAATATAGATGAGGATGCTACGAGTTTTGGTCTGGTTTCTTATTGAAAGTCTTAGATCAAATCTCTCCCCATAGTCTCTTATGTAACAAAATTAGGCAAATGTTAAGATTGGCAGTTTAAAAACATTTTGTTTTTACATAACTGTTCCCCTGGTTCGTGTAATAAATTAGTGAGAAAACAGTTGTATTAATTCTCTTGAGGGCTAAGTTAAGTAAATTTAGTTAACATATGATATCATATTATTTTCATTAGTTAGTCTGATATGGTGTTTAAGTTTTGATCAATTGGAGGAGCTTTTTGGTAAAAAAAAAGGGTCTGATAATGTGGTGACAAATTGATGGGCTCTGATGTTAATTATTAAGTTGTTTTCTTCTGTTTGTTATAAAGATCCCAAAATGGGGAAACAACACCACTGTTCTGGTCTAAAAGTGTTGAATTATGTTAAACCACCAATCAATCCAAAAGCTTAAACTCATGGATTGGAGTAAATTTAATTATATCAACCAACACTCCCCTTCACTTCGAACTCATGAACTCCTGCTCTGATATCATATTGAATTATGTTAAACCACCAATCAATCCAAAACCTTAAGCTCATGGATTGAAGTAAATTTAATTATATCAACCAACAAAAAGTTATCCTGAACTCATACAGCTCAGGGCTCAATTTAGGAATTATCTTGATATTTTGAATCTATGAAGAATGCAATTTATTGATGATATCCGTAAAATCCCTTGTTAGAAGTTCAAATCTTATTTCAAATATTGATAAAAAAAAACATAAAAAATGCCCAATCAAGTATCATTTTTTGTGAGTTGCATTTGTAAATTGGTTATACCTGAAGCTAATACTTAAAATTGTTTGTTAAATAATCCATTCAACTCTTTTACTAATTTTAACAACTTTTTGGTAAGCATTTGGAAAGTTATTCCAAATATATTCTTTGTCACTCCTGATAAGTTCTTGACCTCTCTCTTTTAGATAGATCAATGCATGCAAATTGTTATATATATATATATATATATATAAACATTTACTAGGTTTCCTTGACTAACAAGAATCAAAGTCTTAATATATGTATACAATAAAGGAAATAAATTGAATTTTAAGATTTGACAAAGTGCAAGGGGGTTAATGTTTGGCTATTTTTTGGTCAGTTATATTTGTTTCTTATAACCAATGTAATTAATCAACTACTATAAATACAATATTTTGTACATTTGTACGTGAGTTATGATCTTGAATGAACATTGCAATGCTCTTCTTATTTATGTTCCCTCCTCTTCATATATTTCCTTCTGCTAGTTTGTCCTAGTTGCCTGCAAAATTTGTTTAATAATCATTTTAAGTCCAAAGGAGAGAAAAGGTACAGAAAAAAGAGAGTATGAACAATGTTTATGTATACTTGTAAACCAATTTTGACAATCTTTTCTAAAGAATCAGCTCCCTTCGTTTCAATGTAATCATCCACCATCTTCCAAGCACGAAATATTTTCTTTTCTTCATCTTCGTCGTCTTCTACATCATCCTTTTCCTTCTCCTTCTCCTTCACTTTGTCTTCTTCTTTTTTTTCTTCCTTCTCCTTCACGAAATCGTCTTGAGGTTTCTCTTCAATTTCGATCGTCATAAACTTCATTGCGATATTCTCATAAACATAAGCAGCGCCCTTGAAACTTGGCATCATTAACCACAAGCAAAACACCATCTTTATATAAGGCCAAAGAGGAATCCTACAACAGTTGTATACAATATTAGATGTCTAATATTATAGGGGAGTACCGAACAATATATGTTGTTCATATAATTTGACTAGAAGAACAAAATCTCTATTGGTACGAACTATGTTGAGAAAATATAATACATATTAAACGTATGACAAAAAAATGGGACCAATTACTTAAACTTGTCAAGCTTTGAATAATATGAGATCTTCAAATTCCATTTATTTGGCCATTTAATTTGGACTACATACCATGATATGATGCAGGAGAAATAAAGTTCGAATATGGTCAGAAATGAAAGCAAAACCCAATATGTTAGCCATTGCTGCTGCTGATCTCGTAATGAAAGTTTCTCCATTGCACTCTTTGTTTCATACCTGTTTTCTTCCAATGTCAGTGTAAAAAAAAGCTTTAAATATATATAGGGGCAGAGACGAAGATTTTGCATTATTACTTTTTATATTTATCTTTTTCTAGTCTCAAAATTTCAAATATAAAAACGTTGCTCGATAATCATTTGATTAGTATTTTTTATTTATCAAAACTTATGAACACTACTTTTCATCAAGAATATTGTTGGTTTTGTTATTTACTCATTAAGAATGTTTTGGAAACTCAAGCCAAAATTTGAAAAGTAGACAAAATAGAGTAATTTTAAAAACTTGATTTTGTTTATAAAGTTAGGCTATTCATTCATTCAAAAAAAAAAAAAAGAAGGAAATTATGAAAAAAAAATAAACACAATTTTCAAACACTCAAAATTCAAATGATTATCAACAGTGAACTAAATTAGTGATTTTTTTTTTTTTTTGAAATAAAGGTTTTTGTTATTTGATTATTGTAATACGAATTTTGAAAATAAAGCTTGGTTGCTTTGTTCTCTACTTTCATAAAGGCATTTCAAAATCAAAGCAAAATTTTGGAAACTAAACAAAAAGTACATAATTTTTTAGTTTAATAATATGTGGAGTTAGGGGGTTTGAACCTCTAGCTTTCAATTTTTAGAATTTGATGAACAATTCAGACCGGTTTAAAAAAGAAAAAAAGAAAAACTGTAGTAAATAAAAATTAGAAAATACAGGGAGGGAAGGAAAGAGAATTACAGTGGATAGAGAAGCACAGTGGAAAATCTGCAGGTGAAGCAGGTAAAAAATTAATAAGCAAAAATTGTTAATCATCAATTAAAATTTATAGATAAAATAAAAAAAAAAAGAAAAAAATCTTTCTATTCCAATAGGAAAAAATAAGCGAAGCAAAACTACGTACCCGAATGCTCCATGCAAAATGTTGAAGGTGGCCCTTCCCAAAAACCCCATTTAAATTCAAAGCCTCTATGAACTAAGAAGCAAATTATTTTATGATATTGAAGAGAAGAAATCTAAAACAAGGGTAATAATATATGGGGAAAATGTAAGATGGAAAATGATGAGATGAGATTTAAATAGAAAGCAAGCAAGGAATATTTGTAAAATTTGTTTTTGTCCTTAGAAAAGTTAGGTCACATTTTTCTTCTTTTTTCTCTCTTTGAACAAGAAATGTAACATAAGACATTGAAAATGGAAGAGGGAGAGGGAATAAAAGTTTGGAGAATATTATCCAAATCCCAAGACATTTGTTACCTACAATGAGAGGTTTATTCAATATTCACAACCACAGAAAGTAGAGAATTTAATAGTACCCTATTTGGTTTTTGTAAGAAAAATTATAACCCATTAGATTCCATGTAGGGTTCACAAGTGTCAATATATCAAATAACTTCCCATATTGTAAGTTTTTCTTTTAAAAAAATAGAAAATAAAATGTAAGTTTAAACAATTTTATAAATATAATAAATGTAAAGCTTTATATTTACAAGTAGGTAGACTTGAGTTCATTATTTATAAATGTTCAAATTTTGCTATGTCAACGTAGTTGACACACAATTTAAGATGAATTTAGTGTGCATTTTATTTCTAGATCTTGATAAGAGTTAGAAAATATGATTCAAGGATTATATCATATGTTATTAGAGTTATATTTTTATTTTTTATTAAGGAAAAAAATTTCAAAATATGAATTATGGAATATAAGCACAAAATTCTAAAAAAAAAAAAAATCTTTTGGATAAAACTAAAATTGAATTAATTTTAATCATAATGGAATAGTTCAAATAGTCAAAGATAATTTTGAAATATTTAAATTGATGAGTTTAATTTATGGTGGTCACAAATTAATTTTTTATTTAAAATGCGCATAAATTAACTCCGACAATTACACGTATTTAGTTTTTATCAAAAAAAAAAAAAGTTATTGCGTCGAGATTTAACAAGGGTATAATAGTGATTTGGATAATATTGCTTCGTTACTCGGTCCTCCGTTGCGCGCGTTCATCGTTTCCCTTCTCCATGTTTAACTCCACGCACCGCCACTTTTCCCTCTCTTCCTCCTCCCTTTCCCCTCCCCTCGCCGGAAAATCAACCTGACCGCCGTTCCTCCGTCGCCGGAAATCTTTTTCCCTGTCGCCTCAAGGCTACCCACTCACTGTATGCTCCGAAACTTTCTTCTCAATTTTCTTTTAATTAAATTCTCTCCTTCAAGTTGTTTATTCTTTATGGTTTTTTAACATTTGATGGAGCGGAACCCTAACTTTCGCTCCGGGTCCGACTCGGAATGTTTTTCATTATGTGTATTATCTATCTATCCGAGATCCATAGGTTTTGAATCGTCTTGTCGACCCGCTCAGTTTTTGTTTGATTCGGGTCGGATAGGTTTCGGGTCCCGACGGGAATTCTTCATTACCCATCCGGTGAGTATGGATTGTGATTTTCTTACTTCATTGAAGGGCCGACCCGCTCGTTCTGGAGTTTAATTACCATTTATAGGTTCTGTTTCGGACCCGAAGCTTATGATGGCGACTCCTTAAGATATTGCGTTCCTTCTCTTGTTAATATGAACATATCAACTTACGCTCGTGAAACTTGTAGTAATTCATGGATTGATTGTTTGTCGGAGAAACAAATTTACTTTCCGTAAACCAAAGCTTCGTTCTACTGGATAATTACGTCTGTCCCTGGGTACGAAGACATATCGAAGTAACGGGAGTTGTCCACGAATTAATGTGACAGGTGATTTTTTAACTTGAGAACTTTAAGGAGCACATTTTAAAACTCAAATCTTTGATCGTCGTGCCACCTCTTGGAGACACTTTTTTTGGGGTATTGTTCTATCACGTTTTACATGTTGAGTTTGATCATGATCTGTTGGTAACCGCTGCTCTGTGAATGTTATGCAGTTTTATGTTATTTGAAGATGTGAGTTGTTGTTGCCTTATCATTTTTACGAACAACGTAACCTTGACTATTCTCACGTACAACTGCTTAACTCTACAAGGTTATCGAAGATTATTAAAGAAGTCCATTGAAAATTAATTCCTGACTGAATGGGTAGCATGAATTGAAACCATAACCTCTTAGTTTACCAATGCCCACCTTAGTCTTAGCCTAGGAGGATAGTGAGATTTTGCTATTATTGTTCAAGGTCCTGTGTATTGGTTTGAAAACGAGAACTTTGGTGAAGAACGTTAGAGTACTATTATTGTTTCTCTTCTTTTCTGTAAGTTTCTTTTTCAATATCTCTCTTTTCCCTTTTAACCCTACAGTTGAGAGGCTGTAGATATTTAGAAGTATCATTCTACTTTTATATGTTTTATGGGCGTTGAACTATTCTGGGTTGGATGGGTCTACTTTTGTTGTTTCACTTTCAACATGATTGAAACAAACTTTGATCTCTTCTTTCAAATCCTTTTAATAAGAATTTCTTGTGTACGTTTAACATGCAGCTTTTGGTGGAAAGTCAGGCTGTTGTAATGGATACGTCGGAGGGGGTTACAGTAAAATCAAGCAGATTGAAATCCCTTGTGTGGAATGATTTCGATAGAATAAAAAAGGGTGACACCTTTGTTGCAGTATGTAGGCATTGTAAGAAGAAACTCAGTGGATCAAGTACCAGTGGAACTTCTCATTTGAGAAATCACTTAATTAGGTGTCAGAGGAGATCAAATGGTATACCTCAATTTATTTCATCCAGGGAAAAGAAAAAGGAAGTAACTCTGGCTATTACTAATTATGTTGATCCGGGGCAGAAAAAGGATGATGTTCTGAATCTTGTTAATATTAGGTTTGATCCAGAGCAAGTGAAAGATGAAACAAATAATACTCTGAGTTACAATTTTGATCAACGACGAAGTCGTTTTGATCTTGCACGTATGATCATCTTGCATGGTTATCCATTGGCCATGGTTGAGCATGTTGGGTTCAGAGTATTTGTTAAAAATCTGCATCCTTTATTCGATCTTGTAACATGCAATAGAGTTGAGACCGATTGTTTGGAAATATATGCCAAAGAGAAACAAAAAGTGAACGAGTTATTGGATAAATTGCCTGGTAAAATCAGCCTCAGTGCTGATATGTGGACTGCCACAGATCATTTGGAATCGGCATACCTGTGTCTTACAGCCCACTACATAGATGAGTCCTGGCAGTTAAATAAGAAGGTGTTGAACTTTCTATTTGTTGATCCTTCTCACACTGAAGATTTGCATTCAGAAACTATCATGACATGTCTTATGGATTGGGATATCGACCGGAAGTTGTTTTCAATGACATTTGATTGTTCCTCTTCTGGTGACTACATATCATTACGAATCAGGGATAGACTATCACAGAATAGGTTCCTATATTGTAATGGTCAGTTATTTGATGTCAGCTGTGCGGTAGATCTTCTGAATTTGATGGCTCAAGATGCTTTGGAAGCATTATGCAGCATTCTCCCTAAAATTCGTGACAGTATTCAACATATTAAACAGTCTCAAAAAGTGCAAGTTAAGTTCAAGGAGATGGCCGAACAAGGTAAAGTTCAGAGCCAAAAATGTCTTTCTCTGGACAATCCATCTCAGTGGAACTCGACTTATGCGATGCTTGAAGTGGCTATCGAATATCGTGAAGCATTTTCCCTTTTGCAGGAAAGTGACCTTGGCTACACAGCGTGTCCCACTGTAGAAGAATGGGATAGAACTTGTACAATTACTGGCTTTCTGAAGTTCTATTTTGAAGTGACTAATGTTTTAACTAAGAGCGACTTTCCAACTGCTAGTTTATTTTTCCCTGAGCTCTGTGACGTGCACTTGCAGTTGATGGAATGGTGCAAGAGTTCAGATGATTTTATCAAGGCATTGGCATTCAAGATGCTCACCAAGTTCGAAGAATATTGGGATAAATGTGGATTGGCTCTAGCAGTTTCTGCCATGTTAGATCCTCGGTTCAAAATGAAACTAGTAGAATACTACTATCCTCAAATATATGGCGTTGTTGCTCTACAGAGGATTGACGATGTTATGAACTGCGTGAAGGCGCTTTACAATGAACATTCAATTTGCTCTCCATTAGCTACTAATAACCATACCTGGCAAGTTGGCAGTAGTTCTGGCTCTTTGCTCGGTTCTGGGAAGGATTCAAGGGATAGGTTAATGGGTTTTGACAAATTTCTTCATGAATCGTCGCAGAGTGAAGGTACTAAGTCAGATTTGGACAAGTACCTTGAGGAACCGTTGTTTCCACGTAATGTTGATTTCAACGTGTTGAACTGGTGGAGAGTTCACACTCCTAGATATCCAATTTTGTCCATGATGGCTCGTAATGTGTTGGGAATTCCCATGTCAAAAGTTTCATCAGATTATGCATTCAGGACTGGAAGAAGAGTGCTTGATCGAGACTGGAGTTCATTGAAACCAGCTACAATTCAAGCATTGGTATGTTCTCAGGATTGGATACGCAGTGAACTAGAGAGCTAATTATTCCTTTTCATAACAAGTCTGTCAATATTTTTTCAGCTCTGTCAATCTTCCCTTGAATATTTCCTTTGTTTCATCACCTTTGTACTTCACTAATTGCCATGGCCTAATATGTGGTTTGTTCAACTGACGATATTTTTTGGCAGTTTTGCTTTTGCCCAATGGTAAATTATCCTTTTGGTCTCTGATGTTGAGGTATGATCGGATTAAAAAATTTGTCACTATTTATTTTGTCTTTAACTATTTATTTAATGTTTTATTTTTAAAAAGTGTATTTTTTTTTTATCATTTCAATACTTATCAAGTATTTTGTGCAACCAAAACTGTCTCAAACATAACAACTTGAGAGGAGAAAAATAGCAGATAAACTGGTTGAGCTTTAAAAGGACCTTGTATTTCTCTATTTGAGGCCATAAAATTGGTTAAATGATGGTTTAAATTTCATTTTGGTTCTTGAACTTAGAACTTTGATCTTTGATCTAAATTAGTATTTGACGATTTTTTTTTTTTTTTTAAGTCTTTGAACTTTCCAAAAGTGATTATTTTGGTTCTTGCAATTTTCTTTTTGAATTCATCTGAATCTTTGATCTTACATTGAATTGTGTCATGAATATGTTGTTAATGAGCTAACAGATGGATGGAGTGATAGCTTCTATATTGAGATAGGTAGACAATCGCGTGGTTGGTGAGTTGTAAACAAGATTGTTAGATATGGGGTCAAACAAAAATGGTGCATGCATATTTTTGGGCTAGAAATTTGAGTTTAAGTCCCCTTTTACGCAGGGGGGATGGGGAATTTAAAACCAAATTGCTGGACCTAAATCTTGACCCACATATTTTTTCATTACGGGTTTGATAAGTGGCTATTAGAGAATATGGGGTTTCACCTCAAAATCAATTAACAATGAGAAGAGTAATTCATATTTCTTATAAATGTGTTGTAGAATCCTCACATTTCCAATGTGAGACAATTGCCACAAGGTGAGTATCTCTAACCTGCTCCCTCAAGATGGCGGCCATATCGAGAAATGCTATCTTGAATTGGATCCTAATTTGTTGACCGAAATACTCGCTTTGGCTTACTTTTTGCTAGGGTCGGATCCAAACTTTTAGGATCAAATACCCGTTTAAGCTTATGCCCGCTTAGGTGGGGTCCACACCTGCTTTTTTTAATTCAAAACATTATGGGTTGGATTAGAGTTTGGAGGGACCATTAGCCCACATGGAGCTCTGATACCATATTAGAGAATATGGAGTTTCATCTCAAAACCAATTGGTAATGAGGGGAGTAATCCATATCCCTTATAAATGTGTTGTACAATGCTCACCTTTTTAATGTTGGACAATTGCCACAAACGGAGTATTTCCAACTGTGGCATTCCATTTTGAATAGAATCATTTCATTTGAAAGAAGGAACAGAACTGTTGATTTGAGGTCCATCTGATCTTTGTTCAACACCAGGCGTCAACAACCTCGGTTGAGGGAGAAAAGTGCCCCCTGATGTATCTTTCCACCTGTCAGCATTTTTAGCATACCAATCCATGGTACCACCCTAACCTCCTCTTAAGCTTTTATCATTGAAAAAGTATTCTCTGGTAAGATTATGGGTTGACCTAGGGGTGATTGAGAGGTCTTAGAAAACCAGAAGATTATAAGTTCAATCCATGGTGACCGACCACCTATTTAGTAATTAGTTTACTACAGATTTTCTTGACAATAAAATGTTATAAGATTAGACGAGTTGTTTTATAAAAATAGTTTATGTGCATGTAAGTTGGTTCGAACACTTAAGTTTAAAGATTCTACACTAGAAAGACGAAGAAGAACTGAGGATTTATAAGATGATGTATTACTTTTCTCGTTATACAATGGAACCCATAATTACTTAATGATCTACTTCTCTTGTTATTTTCATTGTTCCAATGTTGTAGACATGTCATAGTTCTTCACTCTGTGGAGAATGAGTTCAAATGGCTCTGCAACATCTTCACGCAGAGGTAACTCCTAAGTCCTAGCATTTGATCCTTCTCCATGAATGGGAAGAGCCTTCCTTTTCATGGCCAATAACCATCATTTTTTAGATAAAATTTTCTGGGAGTTTTTAGTTGCAGAGTAAGGGTTTGTGCCTTGTGTGGAGGGAGGAGAGACACCTCCTGGTTCACAAGGCATCTTCTTTAGTCTCTCCACGAATAACTCTTCTTTAATGGAAACTTGAACCTCTGATATCATACCAATTAATCATGAGCGCTGTCAATATCCACTTTTAAAAATGCCAAATTTGATCTATTACGAATGTAAAGTGGGTAAAATGAACCCATAATTTATTATTGAATACCCAATGTGTATGCATACAAGAAAAACAACAGAAAAAGGAACAAATTAATAAACCGACTATTAGTTACAAATTACCAATCTAACTAATTACAACTTCAGATTGGCAGTAATTGCAGAAATGCAGCAAATATTCTATTTGGAATAAATGACCATGAAGCTCAATATACTTGGTGCTTTTATAAAAAATGGATTTAGATGATACATATGTGTACGACAACCTGATTGCCACAGTATAAAATAAGTATTCCCAAATCCTTTAACAAAGAAGCCAACCAAACTAAGTAGCATGAAGCCAATGCCAAAGCTTGATATTCAATTTTCAGTTGAAGATTGAGAGACTGTTTGTTTCTTTGACTTCTAAAAAATCATAGAATCCCTAAAAAAAATGCCCCGTCGGAGGCGTTTAGTTCTAACATTATTATTTTGATGAAATTGGGTTGTAACGAATTATTTTAAAATAAAGAGTTATTTTAATGTTTTTTTTTTTTTTTTTAGTGTTAATAACTCATTTCCAGAATTAGGCCCAAATTTCTTTCAGCGTTCTGGTTTTGGGCTAACTATCTAGTTAAAGAACCCAAAAGGCCCATGACAAGATGGGAAGAGAGTTGAGCCCAATGAAAGCCCATTACTGTTCAGATGCATGGTTGTACTTGTCGGGAAAATTGTGACTAGTCTTGTAGGCTGGGAAAATTGCAATCAGCTACAATGAGTACGAAGTTCGCCGGTTCATGGAGTTTTTCGGTAATGATTCCAGTTCCATTAGTTCAATCTCTTGATGAGATATGTTTTCTTGTTCATTTTCTGAATTTGAGGGGTTCTTTATCAAGTATTCGGTAGAGGTTGATGAGAAAGGAAAAGGAAACAAAACAAGAATCGATCAATCTTTTCCGGTACGTTTCCAATCGTCTTTTACTTTCGACTAGTTCCAAGGGATGAGAAATGATATTTATGCTTCGTATAAGAGAAAATGCTATCAAGAATATAGGATTTAGCGCGATAATGTCAATCGGATTAATGTGACTAATATTGATTTTAAAAATCCAGTGAAATAAGTTGATGAATACTTTCTGCAGAATCTTAGTTCATCTTTGATCGATTGAATTATCAGTTCAACCATCATATACTATGAGCACATATGTATATGTAAAGTTCCAGACCTGTAAATCTAGTTATTTTTAATTTTAATTTTAATTTTTTTGATAGGAAACAAACACTTTCATTGATGATTGAAAAGTTACAGCCTATCGAGACATTATATAAGACTGTGCCACTGAGATATTAATGTGGTTAAGTCATAACTACAAAAAGGGGATAGTGTGACACCAATACAAGGCCAAGTATATAATGGATTCAAAATGCAATGGATATTCCTTGTTTGTGTGATCCTTGCCGAAAATTCTGCAGTTTCTTTCCTTCCAAGTATTCCAAAAGAAAGCATAGATAATGCATAGCCATAGGTTTTCAATATCCCCTTTGAATGGATGCCCCGTTGGGAGATAGAGAATCAGATCAGATGAATTTTTAGGCAAGGTGGTGGACCAATTAAAAGCTGAAAAAATATGAGCCCAGAATCTGATTGAGAAACTACAGATCATGAACAGATGATGTTGAGATTCAATGTCTTTATAGCACATAATGCATATCGATGGCTAAAGGGCTGGGTTGGCAAACCTTTTTTGAATAATGTCATTTGTGTTAATGGCTCCCTTGCTTAGCTCTCCCATATAAAGAATTTCACCTTCTTCGGTTGAGGACCTTTCCATAATCTTTTATACGCCTCTCAATTGCTCTTACTATCTTGCTTAGTAGATGACTTTTTAGTTTTAAGGATCGGAATAGTTTTATAGAACAGAAATTTGAGTGCGTTATATTGTTATGGCTTAGAGCCAACGCAATTGGCAGCAAAAGAACATGATATTTGATACCAACTTTTAATTGTAGCATTAAAAAGCATATTATAATTGAATGTGAACAATTTTGTCTCTATACTGGATGTAGAAAGTGGGGGAAGAGTCTACCCAAAAATAATAATCACAATAAATAATAGAGTAGAGAAGATATGATGAAGTTACCTGTTAATTCATGTTTTATTATTTTGTTTTGATTGGTATGTTTGTTAAATTAATTAATGGATGTGTAATACTTTTAAAAATTTCCATGTTATTTAATTTGTCTAATTAATGCGACTGTCATTTTTTTAAAGAAAAGGTTGCACCACAAAAGGACTCTTGTCTCACATGCTTTTTTCTTTTTCTGTGGATGATTGTAATCTTGATTTGTTTCTTGCTTGTGAAACTCTGCATCTTGATCTCAAACAGGAATTTGTTGTGTTATATTTCTGGAAAGGCGACATGCATGAATGGGAGTTGATATAGGTGTAGAGAGTCACTAATCGTGGATGGAAATTTGCTCTTTTACGCTTCTATTTTAAAATGCATGGCTTGCTTAAGTTGAACAGTGAATTTTTTGAAAATTTTAAATACGTACAATGGCAAAGTAACGAAATGTTAACATATGATATGATATCCATCTCAATGTAACGCTAGGGAATATAATATGTAGTACATGAAGGAAACTTAATATACTTAACAGAAACTGCAGGGTTGGCTACCTTAGACATAATGCATTAACAAATATGATAAATTAATTATGCTTCAGGTTCTAGGCTTGAATCTACCCTCGTTGGCCATCTGGAAAACCTGGGCCTGAGCTGCTGCTGCTTGGTTTGAGCTCAGTGCCGAAATAAAACTTTGGCGGACTTGATTGGTTGTGAAGGGGTACCTGTTGTTGGCCATGGAGTTCAGAAAAGCTGCAGCTCCTTGTCGGTACAGCGCACCTAAGCCATCAGTTCGAGTGTTTGAGAGTGCTTGTGGCAAGGTGAGAGTTGTTCCAAAGACAGGAGAGCCTGTCAATCCAAAAACATTGCCCATTGTTCCCCACCAGCCCAGCATCCCCCATATTAATCCTGGGTGCGTCATCCAATAGCTTAAAATGCACATCATAGAATGTTGTTAGTATTGGCAAATATGCAGGGGAAGGAAGGCTGTTTCTTTCTTTGAGTAACAATGAAAAAAGTATTGTAGTTACTTACTTGCATGTGCCAGTAAAGGGGGTATTGGGATCAGGAACGAAGGGAGGTGCTGATGTGGTTGGTGGGGTTCCATAGAACGGTGTACCATCTGAAGGAGTTGATGGAGTTGTTGGGGTAGGATCATAAGTTGGAGGGCTGTAGTATCCACTACCGCCTGATGGAGTTGATGGAGTTGACGGGGTAGGATCATAAGCTGGAGGACTACCGCCTGATGGAGTCGATGGGGTAGGATCGTAGGCTGGAGGGCTATAGTATCCACCACCACCTGAAGGAGTTGAAGGAGTTGATGGGGTTGGAGTTGGATCATTTGGAGGGCTGTAGTATCCACCACCTCCTGAAGGAGTGGATGGTGTTGGAGTTGGATCATTTGGAGGGCTATAGTATCCACCACCACCTGAAGGAGTTGAAGGTGTGGATGGTGTTGGAGTAGGATCATTTGGAGGGCTATAGTATCCACCACCACCTGAAGGAGTTGATGGAGTTGATGGTGTTGGAGTAGGATCATTTGGAGGGCTGTAGTATCCACCACCACCCGAAGGAGTTGATGGGGTTGGAGTAGGATCATTTGGAGGGCTGTAGTATCCACCACCACCTGAAGGAGTTGATGGGGTTGGAGTAGGATCATTTGGAGGGCTGTAGTATCCACCACCTGAAGGAGTAGATGGAGTCGGAGTCGGAGTAGACGGGGTCGGAGTTGATGGAGTAGGATCATGACTAGGAGGGCTGTAGTAACCACCACCAGAAGGAGGATTGGATGGGGTTGGATCATATTTAGGAGGGTTGTGGTGTCCACCTTCACCGGAAGGAGGCTTGTGTGGGGTTTGACCATGTGTAGGAGGTTTATGACCGGAAGGAGGTTTATGACCGGAAGGAGGTTTGGATGGAGTTGGAGTGTATGGTGGGTTTTCGCAATTCCCTGGTTTTGGTTTTGGGCTGTGTTTTTTACCACCATGTCCATGAGAGGGTGGTTTTCCTTCATGGCTTTCTCCCGAACCTTTAGGTGGTGGTGTACCATAAGCTGGACTTTCATGCATACCATCTATAAAGACCAAAAATACTGGATCATGAGTTAAAAAAAAAAAAACTAAGGTATGCACTTTGTCAAGATTTAAATACTTAAAAAGATATAGTTTTACAAGTTTCAGCTTGGGTTAGCGGTTAGCGTTTAGGAATATATCTCAATACACAATAAAATATATTTGGGAACCGTATGGAATGCGAGGGAATGTGTGTCTGTGTGTGTGTGATAGAGAAACCTGGAGGTGGGCTTGCTGCATGTGGGTCTGGAGTGTAGTAAGTCTTCTGGTCTTCATTGCTTGCAGGCGTCAAAGCAATGGCCATGTTTTGAGAAAGCAACCCAAAAAAGAGAGTCCATAGCAGAAGAGAAGCTAGTGATACTCTTCCCATTATGTTCATATCTGAGTGTTGATTAAAATGCATGAGAGAAGACTAATATAAAAGGATGAAGTGTGAGGTATAGAGTAAAGTAAATATTTGCAGGTGGAAGGTAATGTGGTTAGTTGATATGTTGCAGGTGCATTTACTTGCTTATTTACTTCTTGCATTGTTTGCAATAATGTCTCAACATTGGAGTCGACAATGCCATATGAATTCATATTAATTTTCCTGACACTCACAAAGAAAACTCTCCCTCTCATTACCTCTCTTCAATCTCCCCTCTTCAACACCATAAAACACGGGACACGTTGCCTTCTGTCATTAGCTCATTAGGGTATGATCATCTTTTTTAAGTACTAATTTCATAGAACTTATTTTCTCTTTTAATACTTAAATCTCATTTTGGTCCTATTCTTTTTTATCTCTGAACTTTAAGTTCATTTTGATTTTTGAAACTTCTAAACTTGTTCTATTTTGGTTCTTGGAACCCTTAAATAGTCTATTAGAGATTTACATTTTAGTTTTTACCTTTATTTTGTTGGCGTAACTTAGAGTATATGTATGCCAGTGTAAGCATTGATTCTTAAGTTATATAGGTTAGAGACAAGTATACACACCGGCCTAAAACTTCAGAGACTAACATAAAAGTTCTAAGTACTAAAATGACACTTGAAAGTTCAAGAGATGAAATATACAATACGACTAAATTGGAACAAACTTGAATATTTAGGGACAGAAATAAAAATTCAAATTTAGTATAATATTTATCTCCTGACTTGTTAATAGATATCATTCTAATGACCAATGCTAAATTTTTGTCAGTTATTATTTTTTGGAAAAAAGAAAGGCTCACTTCTCTCCCATCTTGCCTCCTCTCTCCTGTATATAAAAACATAATGGTGGTCTGTAAGTGATAAGATATTATATACTATTATTATAGGGTTGGATATTATGTGACTAAATAAACCGTCATGGGTAGCTTAGTGGTGAAAAGGGTCTTAAGAAACCAAAAAGTTATGAGTTCAATCTTTGGTGGTCTAACTACTTAGGAATTATTGTCCTACACATTTCTTTTTAACATTCAAATGTTGTAGGATCAGACAATATGTCTTGTGAGAATAGTCGAGACATGCATGGCTTGGACTCTCACGAATATTTAAAAAAAAAAAGATATGTAACTAAATATGTGAAGGCACACAAATGCAACAGGTAGAGAGAATCTGTGACACGCATACCATATGGGGGATGCGCATGGAATGGAGATGTTATCATCTTGTGATCCGAAAGCCACTCTTAGTTGATGGTGCTGCCTTATTCAGATATCCAGGGCAGTGCAATGAATTTTTCCATTGGAAAGTTGTGAATTAAAATCCATGTGTATATGCATGGCTTTCTGGCAATTTAGGCCCCTCTACTTTAAACATTACCTTTATTTTATCTCCTTCCGTAGCTTATTACATTTACTTTACTGTCGCCAATGATATAGCTGGAGTGACTTATTTAACCTCTATTAATGAAGGAAGCTGATGATACGCATCTACATCTCCAGATTTGAAACAAGCTGCTCGAACTGTAGTTTCGCCTCATTTTCTCTCCTCAAAGGTATGAACAGTTGTTTAGAGTTCAATTTCGCTTCAACCATCATAAAATAACTCAGTGGTCAAATAAATTTTTTAGTTTAGTTTGAGTTCAATTTATATTGGATTCTTTGACAATCAAATGTTATAGGTCTGACAATTTGTTCCATAAAAAATAATTGAGGTGTACGTAAGTTGATCCGGACATATACAAATATTACAAAAAGGTTACCTTCTTTATGGATCATGTCGGTAGGAAAAAAATGCTTACCTTTGCCCCCATCCTGGAATAGTAAGTGGTTGTTTACTTTGTGGGGTCTATTTATTTATTGAATTTAATGTAAATAAATCAATAGAAAGCAACTACATGAACATAAGTTTATTAATAGAGAGTTTCTAGTTTCGTTAATGCCTCTTTTAGAGACTTGTAAAAGTGGCCCAAAGAGCCTATAAGATTGTTATTAGCTGTTGTTTGTACCTAAGAAAACTTTTGCCACATGGTTATTGGTTTTTTTTTTTTTTTTTTTAATATTTAACCAATTTACGTGCATCTCGATTATTTTTTCGTGACATACCCCTGACGATAATCAAGAAAACTAGTAAGAAACTATTTTCTAGGTAAGTGGGTTGATTTTTGAAAGTCTTTTTTAACCACTAAATCAATTTGATTTCTATTCGTATTAGTTGACCTAAATGCCGAAGGAGCCTGATCTTAATTAACAAAAGATGGGACCACGAGATCAGTGTATTATTTGGTTTCCGAACGCCAAATTCAGACATCCATAGCTTTAATTATCTTCATTTTGGTTGTCGATTCTTTTCCATTATGGTTCAAATCTATTATGAAACAAGAACAAGATTTTGTAGGTAGGTGCGGAATCCAAATTAGTTTTGGGACTCTTTTCAATTATTGTCTTTTGATGGTTCCTGGATTGATTGATTACCTTATTAAAGCATGAGTTTTTACCCAGTTACAGTTTCTTTTTCAGATCTTAATTAATTGCTAGAGACTAAAACAAATGTTTACATAACCTGCAAGAAAATCAAAGTTATAGCTTTGTGTTATGTGTTTTTTTGGGTGAATAGTTTTTAGTTAAAGAATAGAATACAGGGCTCTATTGTGGCAAGTAGAAATGGACGTGTCGATTAAAATTTAATACTCCACAGAGTTTTAGGTGAGACTGACTCGAATATGATAGGAGAGAATTAAAGAAGGGTAGAGATCTTAGTTGTCACTATTATGATTCTAAGAGATATTAACGATTTTTTCAGTCCTGTATTTGACTTGTTTCTTGGGCCTACAAATGAAGAGGCTGGCTCTAAAGGGAATCATGAATGAAAATTGATGGTAAATAGCTGTCGATAATAACTAAGAAAAGGGGTAAATATACACACATTTTTAAGATTACTACTTGGCACTGCATGGTCTATGGGTGCATAATCATTATATATATATATATATATATATATA
>JBBMKA010000020.1:2961751-2995939 GCA_037833695.1 Sechiopsis laciniata | reverse complement strand
TTATTAATTCCTAGTCTTTGTCTTCTGTGTGTTGTGTTTGCTATTGATAACCTAAACAGATTTCTATTGGCTGTTTTTATCTCACCATATAAGTGGAGGTGAAAATTCTAAAATATCATTTCTTTCGCGTTCCACCAAAAATCGATCTATAATTATCGTTAATTTTGTGAGAAAAAACAAATATTACGCATTCAACTTTAAATATAAATCTTTTTAAATTAATTTTTTTATTATCACTCGAAAGGTTTAAGTGAAAAAGTATATTGTCCTTCATTTAGATACATTTCAAAATCTTCCTCTTAATTTAATAATTTGGACTTTCATCACAATACAAACCTATTCATTAAGTTGTATATAAAGATTCAAAATTCATTTAGCAATAAATGGAATGAACAAAACAGTGGAGAACACACAGAAATTTGAGTCATAAGAGAAGCAGCATAATCACAAGAGATAAAAAGATTAAAGAATCTAAAACTATAGAAATCAAATTAAAATTAAGTTGTATCCAAATTGGCAATTCAATATTTATATTTTATTGTTCATATGATGTTAGGTGGTCACACCCTGTTTTCCTATTGTGGTGATGTTTTCCTATTGTGGTGATGATTATATCTCCCCGTGCCCTTAAGTTCAAAATGCTGCACATAATTGATTTATCATGATGACATGGACATGCATGTTCCACCATCATATGACACATATGCATGGGATTTCACACGTGGACATTTTATGCATTAATAATGTGTGGTCTTATGCATGTTGGTGATGATGAATATGACGAGAAACACATGGATGTGATTAATATAACAACGTAAGATATTTTCTTTGAAGAATAATAATAAAATAAAAGTGTACATATAAAATAATATATATATTATTTTGTGGCCATCAATAGATTCTCATATCTCGATAACGTCGAATCATTCTTAAAAAAGTGAAAAATGTTCGGATCTTACTTTTGGAGATTTTACAAACACACTCAGATGAAGTCATGTTAATCTTTAATTAAAATAATTGAATTGATTTTCAAAGTTTTCTTTTCAATTTTATCTTTAAACTCAATTCACAATTTAATGGATTATTTGATTAAAAAGAAATTAAGATTAAGCTAATCTATCACTAAATTATTTAATTATTTACATATTTAGGTACATGTCATGTCACTATTTTGTTAGTATGAACTAATTAAGGTTTGTGTGTGAAGTAACATTTTTTTTAGTATAACAATTTGAAAATAAAAGTTCTAAATTTATGATTTCTTGATTATGAACATATTCGAATATTACTAAATTATTAATCTTGGCAGGTAAAGGCTACATGTTATGTGTTAATAATACAATAATAAGGATTTAAAAATAATAATAAATATTTTACTAATGAAAAGATATTGTTTATAAAATTTTCAATGTATCAGAAAAAATGGATTTTTTTTTAAAGCTTGACTAATTTGTATATTTGACTTATAATTACATTTCCAATAATGGATACCATATTGATTTTCACAGTAGTATTCATAAATTTTATTTTTTAAAAAATTAATAATTAAAGTTATTAAATGATGCCTAAAATTTTATATTTTTGTTATATAGTTCTGTGCATGTAAAATTGAAACTTTTTTACTAAATTTTTTTTTTTTTTTTTTGTGTGCAACTCAACTATTATCATGAAATATAACGTCTTATATTACAATATTTAAATGTCGAAAAAAATTGTAAAAAATTAATTATTAAGATAGATCATACTTAGGGGCCGTTCACTTCGTGGTAATCCGAGATTTCTATGGAATGGGCATTTGGATTACCACGTTTATATAGGGGTAATGATAAATATTCCGCACATCTTAGATGCCCATTTGAGAGACATTTGGATGTCTTTCTGCAATATGAGTTTTTAAGATTCCTGTGTATAAGGCATCTCGAATGACATTTATACCCTTATTATTTTTTTAATTATATTTTATCAATTCATATCAAGTTTTTTTTTCCATATTTTGTGAGTAGTTTGTAAGTTAAAATAAAATAATATGTTCTTTTGTAGTATATGATTATTATGCATGTATTAACAACTAACTATACATAATTAATTTTATTTATATTTTTTAAATATAATTGTATACATTTTTTATATTTAACAAATTTTATTGCTTATCCAACTAATGAATTGATTTTAGTTTTTTTTATTAAATAAATTTATTTTAAAATTTAATATTTAAATTAATGAAAAAAATATGTTATATAAATTAATGTGTAAATTAAGTTATGAGGGCATTTAAGACATTTTCATAACGGTTTCTAAAATATATTTCGGGTATCTATGATTCTACCTATCAAAGAATTTCAGTTATCAAGATTACCAAAAAGTAAATGGCCCCTTATGGATTGAACCCATAATTTCCGAAGGCTTTTCTTTACCATGATGATTTTTTTAGTACAACAAATATAGTAATACCAAATTTGGAACCTTCCATCTTAAATTAAAAAAAAAAAAAAAAAAAAGTACTTATCGATTATTGTTATATATATGCAAAAGTTGGAGGGAGTTATATATATATATATATAACAATATTTAAAAATTGTCTAAATCGAAAATACACAACTTGGAAAAATGAAGTTGGGAAGGACCTCATCAAAAGCTAATGGTTTTATTGTAAAAAAAATTAGTTGAAATTTTCTAATTCAAGTTATAAAGTTAAAAGGCTCATTTATGAAGAGAAATGAAGAAGTTGTACTATTTATAATATTTTACAGATGTACTGAAATGATCACTTTTCTGTGTGGATTAAAGATAGTGGTGGTTGAATCTTCCAAGCTAGGCAAAGCAACAAAATGTTGGGTTCAAAATTCTCACATCTCCTTTAAAACACATTTATTTATATGCTCAGTGGCCACATGACACATGCCCTACATTACTAAGGCCTAATGTCCCTTTTGGGAACACCAAAAACATTTTAATTAAGAGCTACTTCAAAATGGAAATATATAAACTATTTCTAGGACCCCCCACCCCACATTTATCCTCCCTTATTTTTAGTGATTCAAATTTTAATTTAGTATTTTCTAAAAAAAAAATTTATTTTATTTTAATTATTATCAATGGTATTAACGTTTGTGATGAGTTTAATAACAAAATTTCAACCATTCACGGGTAGTTTGTTGATGCACTTTCAAAAAGAGCAAAACATTCCAAAACCTGCATTATTATTAACATTCTAAAATGGGATTAAATTCTAATTTTCGTACATTAAATAAAGTTCTAAAACTTAAACTCAAATTTACTCTTTCAACGAACACACCCCATTGAAAGTAACTTCGTCAAGACGTATAAAAAATTGTTACCAATTAACCAGCAAAAGATAGCAAAAAAGAAAATAATAATAAAATAAAAAATAAAAAATATGCATTACCAATTATAACAAACTCCTTTTAAATAATAATAGAGAACAAATTGACATAAAGTGCAAAGTATAAGACTTCCACATTGCAGTTCAACTTAATATAAAGTGTGTAAAGTTTCTCTTTTTATTTTTTTAAAACTAAAATGATCATGCAAGTTAGTATTAAACTCGCATACTCGTTGGGATAAATGATGTGATGTCATTTGTTATTATTGTTTTTAAAGAAAAGGAGAGAAGGTTAAAATTTATGAAACTGAAAAAAAAAAAAAAAAAAAAAAAAAAAAAAAAAAATCAAATCTAGAAAATAATTATAAATACAGAAAAAAATTAGTAAATATAATTAATAGTATCAATGACTATTATCACATGTTTTTTTTATAATATTGGTGTTAATAAGTATTTATAATGCATAATACTAATATTAATGAGTATTAATATTCTAGAATTTATCTATATTTGTAATTATTTTGTCAAGAGAGTTCATCTAAGTATAATTTCCTAAAATTTATGTACATTATAAAAACTTAAAAACATGCATGAATAAAGGAAAAATGAAGAAAAGAAATGTGCACCGAAAATGACGATGACCTGATAATTTCATTGTTTTGTGTAATTGCGTCTTTGTAGGATTTGTGGTTCCTCCTCCAACTTATACTAAGTAAAATAAATAAATAAAGCACTAAAATTTACCCATATTTGTTTATGTTTGAATTTTTTTTCTTAACTCTACCTTCCAATCCTTCATTCTAATCTTTTCTCCAAACATTTTTTATTCGAACAAAGTTTTCATACGAGTCTTCTTTAAAACATCATTTTTTTCCTACCATTTTTTTTAGTTTTCATACCATCACTAATTCAAACACCACATTTTAACAGCTCATTTTCTATTTTAATGAAGTAATATTTCACTCTTCAACTTTAGTCTATGATAATTTTGTTAATACACTGTGGAATTTGTAACTATTAAACTTCAAAAATGGTAATTTTATTTTATCCTACCATTAAAAAAAAAAAAAAAATCGTTCAAAATAAATATCAATAACAACTAATTAGATCGAGTAGCCCAAAAGAGTAAAAAGCTCAACTAACATATATATTGACTGAGAAATCATGACTTAGAATCCTTTCCCGAATATTAAAAAAGAAAAAAAAAGAAAAAAAAAAGAATCCTTTCACGAATTTAAAAAACAATCTTTATAATTTTTATATAAATATATCATTGATCTCTAATAAATTTATCGATCAACAAATGCAAAATTTTCATTAAATTACCTCAATAATATTTTTATAGTAGAACCTAAATAATTATCGACATTGTTGTGGTAACTAAAAGTCTAATCATAATAGGACTTTAAATAACCCTAATACTCAATTGACCATGGTTGGGATAAAGATGAGAGGAAGGAAAAGCTAAGGGTTTAGGGTTTGCAAATAGCCATTAAGATAAAAACAACATAGAGAGAAAAAGAGATTATGATGAGACATTATAAAAACTCAAACACTTCTCTGTTTAGAAATGGAGATGAAAATGAAAAAGAGAGTGAAAATGGAAGAGTTTTGTGTGTGAAAAGAAGACCAAAAATTGCAAAATGTCATAGCCATTCTTCTTCCCTAAAATGAGCAGAAAGAGAAGTATGAGAAAAGGAGTGGGTGAAATGTCATAATCATGATGGTTTTGTGTCATTGTTGTTATTCTTTTCTTACCAAAATTTTGCTTATAAAAAAACATAGCATTTACTGTTGTATGGCCAAAACTACATTATTATGAAAACCCTATTTCTTTCTCATGGGACCATCTCTCTCTCAAGCTTTTGTTTTTCATCTCTCTTTCTAATTTCATTCTTACTTAATTTACCTCAAACCCATTTTGAAGGGTATTATTTTTTTACTTTGGTTGTTGCATCGCAATAAAAAAGTATATAATGACGAAATGGAGTAATAGGGTTGGTAACTAAATGAAGGCCGGTTTACATTACAAGATAGTAGATATTCGCTGACGGTTAGAATCAACCAATTTTTTATTTTCGTGATTGTTTGGACCAGTTTGTATGTACCACGAACTATTATTACGAGATATAATCCTATAATATTTGAATGTCAATGAGACCTTAATTTTAAGTAGGTAGTTATCATGGATTGAATCTATCACATTTTAATTCTCTAAAATCCTTTTGACTACTAAATCACTCTATGATGCTAATATCCAAACAACTGATTTCCCAACGGATTTTACGTCATTAGCGACGCCTCGTTAGGAAGGATTTCCCCAAAGGTTGAGATTTCAGTAATGCATTTAAAAAGTTTATAATCTATGGGGATGGTAAGCTCATTGGTTATGGTTACATTAATAGAGGCAATGTAAACCGAGCTCCACATTATTTAAAATTATTAGTTGGTTGGTTATTCGCGAAAACAAGAATTTGATCAAAATATTGAGATTTAGTAAACAGCATAAAGCACTTTCTTTGTTCAAATCTCTATTTTTTATTATTATTATTATTTTTTTTTTTTCTATTTTTGTTCAACAGCATATAGGTGGACGATTTGAAGCCTCATCTCCCATTATAAAATAAATTGGCTCAGTAGTTAAGAAGGTTTTTAAGAGCCAAAATATATGATGGGATTTTAAGACATATGAATTACTTTTTCATTGATAATTAATTTTGAGATGTAATTTCCTTTTGTTTAATATAAAGAGACCATTTTCTAAACAAATTAAGATTTGATCTTAAGAATGGTAACACAAAACATCTTTTTAAAGAGTATATTGAGAATCGTATGAATACTTCACATTTTAAAATATTATGCGTGAATTACTTTTTTTCAATAGCATAGTTAAATTGGAGTTGAGCTTGAATAGACTCATAACAAGAAGAAAAGGAAAAGGAAGTAGAGTAGACCAGCATAATCTTTGACCTAAAAAGTTGGCTAGATATACAAATAAGAGCAAAGCGTACTAATTTTTGGAGGGTTACCTTGTACAAACTTTTTACTCATTTGTGAATATAATAATATACTTCATTTATAATTTTTCATTTCTCTTTCATTAGTCAAACAACAAAAAGTATGTAAGAAGTATCTTGCAAAAATCGATAATTTATTCTCTATAAGAGGGTATTTGAGACAAGAGAAATGATAATGATAACGATTATGGAGAATAAGGAAGAGAATTATTATTTGTGTTTGGAGTAAAAGTAATAATTATGAGAAAAATAAAATAATGAATATGATGTGAGTGAAAATAGTGACGTGATGTATAAAAAATTGTTGGGGAGAGAATAAAAAATAATTAGAAAGAGAATAAAAAAAAAATAATTTTTGAAAAACATGATTATAGTAAAAATAATTTCCGATAGTCTAAACACGGAAAATCATCCTCATCATCATTTTCTTCCTTGTTCTTGCTGGCCCAAACACCACCTAAATAATTAAGAAGAATAAATTTCACGGGTGTTAATAATATTATCATAATTTTTGTAAGGAAGTTATTTATTTATTAATGTAAGCAATTTTATTTTCTTTGGAAGAAAAAAAAAACAAAAGAAGGGGGAAAAGGAAAGGAGGAAATGGGAATTTGATGGTAACACTATTTTGTAGGTGTAGGCTTGCGCTCTCATACGTCGCTGTCAGTCATAAAGTTTAGGGAAAAGCAGAAATCTCTCTTTCTCTTTCTTTGGAAAGCGGGAAAAATCATTAAATAATCTATAAAACTAATCATAAATTAATCCTCTCCCTAACCATCATTAATTAATTTGATAACTAAGAGGCCATTTAGATCTTGGTTAATTGTGGACTAAACCATTATCAATGTGTATTCATGATTAATAAATCATGAATTTAAATTATAATTCTTTAATTGTAATTAAGAATAATAATGAATTTTAATAACTTCTCAATTTTGTTACTATAATCAATATTATAATAAAACTCTCTATTGTAATAATCTTCTTCTATAAGAACTGTTTATTACAAACCAAGTTATCATAACTCTTACTCACTAAATACATCATAACCTTATAATCACCTATTTTGTTGTCTTACAAAAAAATCTATTCTATTGTAATAACTTCCGTAAATGACAGTTAACATAATTGTTGCTAAAAGCACATCTTAAGAGTATGAATTTAATTTATATAGTTACTTATTTGAAATTTTTGTTTTTTAACAATTTTTAGGCAACCAAATATAATACAATAATAACATTTTTGTCAAAATAGTCATAAATTTATTTGGACACTCACTCATATCATTAAATAGTATGAAATTTAATCTAAAATAATGTAGCAAAAGAAGTGACTTGCATATTTTGTAATGTTAGGAGATCTTTTTCTTCTCTTAATTTTTTTTTTAGTATACTAATTTTGAATCGAATCTCAACTTTATTTTATTCGTCTAAATATTCATTTTAGTTTAACACCGTATATATCATATTACATATTAAAAATTGTCATTTTGGTCTATAGGTTTGGAATATAGTTTTATTTTCGTCCCTGAATTTCAAAATTGAATATTTTTAGTCATGACATTTGAATAATACTCACTTTTAGTCTTTCAGTCTACTTTTATACTTATAATCTTTTAAAAATTAAATCCACGTAAAAATGAAAAGCAATATAAAATTAGTCTAATCATCAATTTTAATCAATATTACGTTATGTAATTAACGATTTTGTTATATTAAAGATTAAAAGTGAACATTATTGAAATGTAAAAAATACAAATGTTTAATTTTAAAACATAAAAACTAAATTAAAACTAGATCATAAATTTAAAGGCTAAAATGATATTTTCTCCAATTATTTTCACATTTTCAATATTATATAAATAATAAATAAATGACTGAATTATTTCTATATTTCACTTTTTTTTTTGTTTTTTGTGTGTGTTGTTTTGAAATTCCCTGTTTTTCACAATTAATCCATTCTCTCTCTGAGTGGCAGAGAGAAAGGTCTTGCTACCATACTTCATCATCCACTGCTTGTCTGTCTCCCTGTCCCTTCTCCTCTCAATTTCACACACCAATATTATTATTTCTTTCTTCTTTTTTGAAAATCAAAACCCAATTCTCAATCCTCTCACTTGGCTCTCTCTCCATTTTCCATTTGGATGCCAAATTCATGGCCTTTCCCACCTCCACTTTCTCCATCAGGTAACTTCATCATAAAATCTCAAATTTTAAAAACTTTTAATTAAGCCCCAATGTAGCCATTTATATCTTCTTTTTGTTTATTTTTCATTTATTTATATATAGAGAGTATGCTTTGCAAATGAGAGGGAAGGATTTATCGAAAAGCTGGCCGTTTGGCGAAGAAATGGCGGAATCAGCCAATAAGCTGCTTCCGCCATTGACCGTAACGAAATTCCGTTGGTGGTCTAACGAGCTGGAGATTGTGCGATCGAAGGACATGGAAACGAAGAAGAAGGAAAAGGGAAAGATGAAGAAGCAAGGAGGGTTTGTGAAGGGGAAATCAAGAACAACGCCAAAAAAGAGATCAATTGCCGAAATATTCGCAGTGGCTCCGCCAGTTGAGACAATGATGATTAGTAATTATGATTGTGCTGTTGAAAAGGTAGTTGGAGACAAGGTTGTTAAAGCCACGTCCTTCGCTACGACTCTTGTCTCCGCTATCAAGACAATTAAGAAGAACAAGAACAAAATTAAGGTATGTGTTTCTTCTTCTTCTTCTTCTTAATGTTTTTTTATTTTGGTTTAAAGAGGTTTTACAATGGGGAAAAAACTGTTGGGTTTGTGAGTTTTTTTTTTTTTGGGGTGCAAATATTCTTTCTCTCTATTGTGTTTTGGGGTTTTTGTTTTTGGTAGCTCCTTTCTTTTTCTGCCATAATTACTGCTGGAAAAAGCTGCTGAAAAAGGCTGCATTAAGTTGCAGAAAAAAAGAGAGAGAGAGAGAAAATAGTACTTGTTTCTGTGTGATTAAGGGCGCGGAAATAGCCTGATTCAGAATTAAAAATAGCAAAAAAAAAAAAAAAAAAAAAAAAAAGAGTTCATTGCAAGATGAGTTTTTTTTTTTTTTTTTTTAATTTAAAATTTTAATTCAACAATAGTTGCAGTTAGGATGAAATTGATAATCTCTTAGTTATCAAATCATATTTTACGATAATTGAATCCAGCCGGCAACCGGTTTATATTGTTTGTAAAGGTTTTATTTGAGCTATGTGATTATTATGGGTGAAAAATAGTTCACTTGGAGACGGTTTGTATTGCTTGTGTGAATTTAAATTTTGTAATGTTTTAGTTATTAGATCATACATCATTGTCGGTTGAGCTTAGCTACTTCCAAGTTTATAAGCTTGTGAGGGGTTTCTTTGAGCTAATGTGATTATTATATGTGTGAAAAAAGTTAACGAGTTTGTATTGTTTGTATAGATTTGAATTTATAATCTCTTAATTATTATGTGATATATTAATGTCGGTTGAGCTTAGCTAGTTCTGAGTTTGTATTGTTTGTGAAGAGTTTATTTGAGCTATATGATTATTATATGTATATGTACGTGTATGTGGTAGTGCTCACTGCTCCAGCTGCAAGGGTACGGTCCTTGGCAGTGAGTGACTTTATTTGGTGGAAGATTTTTTGTCCTTAGTTTAACAAATGCATCTTAAGGTTTGATGATGCTGTTTTTCATTTTCATCTCTACTTAACTCGTTTCCAATCCAACAAATAATAATCTTGGTTTCGAGTGAGGTTCGAGCACGGTCGAACTTGTTTTTCGGGTTCGGGATTTGAATTTTTGATGGCTTAGGGTCGTGAATAGTGGAATATAATCTTTGAGAATTGTTATACTTGAGTGTGTTGAAGTGGGTTTTGACTATCATTTCCATTTGAGGTACTTAGATTTTGACAACTATTTGACCAATTTGCTTGCCACTAACATATTCAACTATATTTTTCTATGACCATTTCAATTTCCAACCCATTATCACATGGGGATTATTTTACACGACATGCTTGAGTTTTGCTTTAGGATCAGCACTGAATGTGCAATAGTTGAACCAAATTCTTTTTTTCCAACAATCTTTATGAAGTGAGAGCTGAGTCATTATTATGTTTGGAGCAATTTTTTTTTATATCACTTTAGTGTCTGGACTAGCTTACGCACATCGACCATTCACAAAAAATATATCGCTTGACACTATAACATTTGGATGTCAAGAAAACTCGTAGGAATTAAATCCATGTAGGTGATCATCATGAATTAAATCTCATCACCTCTTAAATTTCTGTGACCCACTTAACCATCTAGGTCACTCCATAGTGGTATATGTTTGGGAGCTATTTGAAGAATGGAACATGAATGTCACCATTTTTTTTTTAATATTTTATGAAGCTTTTTACTGATTTTTTGGAGAAAGTTAAAGGCAATGGAATGTTGTGAAATGAGAGAGATGGAGAGGGCAATCTTTTAGGATAGAGCATTTCAATAATTGTTTGTTGTAATTAAGGATCCTTCTTAGATATATGAGTAGTCTTTTTCTGCATAATATTCTTTGCTTTTTAACAAAGTGTCTTATTTGTTAATTATACTTTTTGTCTTATAGTTTAATGTGTGATCTAAGTAAATTTTTTTTTTTGGCCATTGTGAATGGATGTTGCTACATTGAAGATATCATTTACATACCAGCCCAAACCCTTATGGTACTATATTTTAATAACCAAATCTGTCACAAGTTTTTTTAGATCATATATAACCCACTTGACCATAATTTATGATAGGACTGAAATTTTATGTGATTAAGATACCGGAAGTTAGTTGCTTATAGTTTTACTTGGAAATTGAGGTTGAGGTGATGAAACCCCCTTGTAATTTCTTCTTCTTTTTAAAATAAATTTGATCAACTTTATAATCTTGTCACAACTTTCTTAGTTAACTTTGGGATTTATCTCTCCATCTTAAAATGATGCATTATGTATTGATATAGGTTAGTTAAGTAACAAATAAGGTTAATCATGCTTACAATTAGACTGGCTTTCTAACAGTAACATTTGGTTTGCTTATGCTTCTTTCTCTCTCTCCAAACAAACTGAAATGTGAAGAAACTTTTTATTTTTGTTTAGGGTTTAAAAAAATGTGAACAAACTTTTTCCCATTATGCTTGTATATGATCATTTTCTTATTCTTCAAGATTATTTTGATCCAACTTCTTGAATTGTTACATTTCATGAAATAGATCTAGAAACATTTAACAAAACGATTTCCAAGTTTAGCATTGAAGCCATTAGCTAATTCCATGTATATTGATTTGATGAGTTCCTTTGGTTCCTATATACATTAAACTATCGGGTAAATTATAAATTTGGTCTCCATCCTTTGAAGAAAGTTAGAGTTGAATTCTTATGATTTAAAAAATTAGAATTTAGCCCTTTTGGCTTGGAGAAAGCTAGAATATATTTAGTCCGTGAGGTTTAAAAAATTAGAATTTAGCTCCTAAAGATTTGATAAAACCTACAATATATAGTCAACATTGCCGGTGATCGTTGATGAATTAAATGTGTACAAGCTAGTCATTCATGTGTCAAAATGATGTGAGTATGATGGAAGTAATTGATTGGACTAAAAAATAGCATCATTTACACATGAATTGTTACCCTCACGTACTTTAATTCTCATCAATTTACAAACGACATGAACTATTTTTTGAGTTTTATCAAATCATAGAGACTAAATTCTAGCTTTCTCTCAACTATACAAACTAAATTTAACCATCATGGAGTGGTTGAAGTGGTCAAAGAGGGCCTTGAGTGCTTAAGGTGATGGGTTCAATCCATGGTGACCACCTATTTAGGAATTAATTTCCTACAATTTCCAAAAAAAAAAAAAAAAAAAAAAAACTATACAAACTAAATTCTTAATTTTTTAAATATAAGGACTAAACTCTAACCTAATTATAGGGATCAATTTTATAATTTACACTTAAAGCTATTCCATGCAATGGTGATCTTTGTAAACTAGTTTCGCCCTTTATTTTGTGTAAGAAACAAAACCACACACATATGTATTCTTATTTTGAAAGTTCATTTTTGACAGTCATCATGTCAAATGGATGAAAAATGAAAGGAAAGTTTGTAATCTTTATATTTACTTCTGCAATTTTCTGTGTCATAGGACTTTGATCACGAGCAACTTTGCAAGAGGGGGCAGAGAAATCGCAATAATGTTTGGGTTCGCTGTAAGAAACCGAGTTATAAAAGAATGTCGAGACAAAAAAAGGAAAAACTAGTTAAGCAATCCAATGTAGCAGCCAAGCAACAGAGACCAATGCCTCAAGTTAAGAGCATTTTGAAACATAGTGTAAAAGTAGTTTCTGAGACAAATCCTTCATCCACCAACTTAAAATGCAGTGATCAAGTGATTAAGAATGGCAGTCAAAAGTCTGATCGGCGTGTTAGCTTCTCGAATAAGGATGATGTTCTTGGTCCAAGCACTAAAGCCTTTTCAGATACCTTCGAAAAAAATGATGAAAATCCATTTGAAGCCTCAGATGGAAGCACAGAGTCAGGTGGAAGTAAAAAAGGAGTTTCTTCAATGGAGGTTGGTGTAAACGATAACAATGTCGGTAGCTTTAGCACCCGACACGAAGTTGATAGTAAATATATGAAAGGAAAGATGGATCAGCTGCCTAATATAATTCATGATCCAGTCCATGCTCAAAGTTCGATAAGATCCCCTCATCCTTGTTGGGACAATGTGGATCATTCGACCGAGGAGTCGGTAAATAGGGTTCTTCCTAATGAAAATTTGCATTTGTTTGATCATGTCTATGTAGATGAACCTCAGAAGCGGCCATCAGTACATTCTGCCACTCCTGCGGTATTAGCTGCTCGAGAAGAAAGACAATATGAGCATGTAAGAACTCAATGTGGTTCGAGTTTTTGGCCTCGAGCGCATTCTTTCTATGGAAATTCAGTTGATGATCATTTGAACAATCCTATCAATGAAGTAGCTGCCTTAAACTCAAGTGAAAATGCAGTTGGCAGATTTCTTAACTTGGCTGAATCTTCGGCTAAGGATACTCAAAGCCACTTTCCGAATTGGGAGCAAAGCACGGTTGCCTACAAAGAGAAGGATGTGAATGATGGATTTGTCTGCCTGCCATTGAACTCAAAGGGTGAACTCATACAGCTAAATTCAGGGTTGACTAATAGGTTTGATCAAATGAATGAAGCCAGTAACAACATCGCTTGTTCTAGCAGGATGCCGGTATGTGGTCTCATCGTGCCAAGAAGCTCCCCAGATTATTTTATAGATAATGAGAAGCTCCTTGTGGACACAGAACTTACAGGAAACCAGTTGACTTTATTTCCACTGCATAGTAATATGCAAGAAAATCGAAATCGATATTCGTCAGCTGGATTTGATGCCGACGAGCCTGGAACATCTTTAGCTGATATTCGACTGCGAAATTTCGAAAGAGGAATTGACTCTGGGACGTTTTTTCTCTCTAATTCGCCGAATCCTTCGTTTAACAGATGCAGACATTTTGGAAAGTTGCACAACCAAAATGTAAGTACAAAGATGTATGCCGAAAATCCGACTAGACAAACGATGCGGTTGATGGGCAAAGATGTAGCTATTGGTGGAAATGGGAAAGAAGATCAAGAACCTGAGGTCATAAACTTTTGGAAGAACTCAAACTCTATTGATAACTGCTTAACCAATCCAATCCAAGAGAATCCCATGAGAAAAAGAAACTTTCTGCAAGATAGGATGCTTTACCCTGCAGGCTTTCATAACAACCAAATGGCACAAAGAAATTTATTTCCAAATGCTCCACAAGTTAGATACCCCCATCAGCGCGGCGTTGATCGAAAAAACAGTATAATGTATCAAAGATCTGACTCTGTCATCAATTTAAATGAAAGGTTTAACAACATTCATGTCGTTTCGCCTTCATCAACTGATCAAGCCTTTAATATGGCACCAAACTTTCAAGAACCCTTTAAATCTGGTCCCGAGACACTAAGGTTTGGTTCACAGCCATCAGCATTTTTAAGTCACCAAATGTGCACAAATAAATATGAAAACTCTTTTGAACTTGGTTTCAACCAGAATCTACATCCAGCAAAATTGGGAGCCTTTAACTTCCCTTTCTTGCAGCCAGATGATGAAAACCATGTCCAGCTCCCTTGGTTTCACAGCTCTTACGGTCGCCAATGGGGAGAAGGGCCAACCGCGAATTCTGAACGTGTTAACAGAAATGGATACTGTAACAATCCATTCATTTCTTCTGATACAGATGTTCTCAATAGTCCTTCTATGCAGCACCTGCGCGAGGTTGCGTATCCTTGCCGTACAATGCCATCTCACTTACAAATGAAGAACATGCCTAGCTCAATTCCCATTGGTCCTCGAGTTCAATTGCCATCTATTAGAACGAGCACTGAACACAGATTGAGTTTCAACACTTTGAGTGTCAAGGACTCTGCTCTTTCTAAAAAACGACCTGCTGCAGATCTGTTCAATTCGAGGAAACGTCAGAAGGTTTCTAGTTTAGAAATGAACAACACCGGCGTCGTACCTCGTTGGACAAGCGGAAAATTCATGGACGATGTGCAATCTAACCCAGGAAGGAAGGCAGAAATTCATGCTAACTGGGACAAAGCTGTTAATTCAGCAGGAAATATCTCAAATCTGACTCAAACTGATGAATGTATGGCAAGATCAGGCCCGATCAAGTTAACAGCAGGAGCAAAACACATATTGAAACCAAGTCAAAGTATTGATCTTGATTATACTAAGCCTACTTATTCAACAATTCCTTCTGCTGGATTAGTTCATAGCGTTAGCTTGGCAGAATCTCAGAAGTCAACTAAAGTATATACAGTTTTTGAAGTATTGTAGTTTATCTTGTAATTATTTGCTAAATCTAATTCTAAGCAAATGATCTTATCTATGCATGACAGGAAGGAATGTCTTCTCATCTTTGTAACCACTGACATGAGTTCTTTAAATTTCAAGATGACCCGTGGTTATTCCCCTAGTGAATGGCTGTTATTCAGTATGCGGAAGCATATTATAGATTGGCACGATTGGAATATAGAGGATTCTATGAGTTTTGGTCATGGTTCTTATGAAAGTTTTAGTTCATTTAAATATTCACGATCAAGAAATACTGGATTCTCTTTCGAGTAGGCCATGAAAGGAGAAAGAATCTCTACCATGAGGTCTCATATGCGACAAAATTACACAAAGGTTAAGATTTGCAGTTAGAAAACGTCTTGTTTTATGTTCTGTCTCCCTAAGTTCATGTAACGAATGCGTGAGAAACCAGTTACATTTATTTTCTTGAGGGCAAAGTTAAGTTAATTTAGTTAACATATGATACCTTAGTAATTTATCAGTTAATCTGATAAGTTGTTGTAGGGACACATTTTATCTTTCTGAAGTGAAGGGTAATGATCATCACTTGTTACTATAAGAGACTGTTGTTGAAATCTTGGAGAAGCTTTATGGTAAGAAAAGCTTTGGTGTAGAAAAAAAATTGATGGGCTAATGAAAATTATCATAATTATTAAGTTGTTTCTTTTGTTTGTTAAAATGATCCCAAAAGGGGGAGAAAACAGTTCTGTTCTGGTCTAAAAGTATCACTATCAGCCAGCTCATGGCTTTCTTTAAGAACTATATATCTTGATATTTTGAATCCATCAAGGTAATTGCAATTTGTTGAGGATTAAATCGATAGTGATGCACTAATATGAGCATATATAAATGAAACTGAACTGATATATATTATCGACCAAAAGGTTAGAACTTGTACCGATTAAGGTCTAGGATTTAGACCAAGATTCAAAATTTGAATTCAGCCTGGCATTCCCTCGTGTCCCCTACGACCTGATCACATGACCTATTGAACTTGACTGCTTCTAAGAAGTGAAGATAGTCCCTTAACGTGGGTTCTCTCAGTATGTTTTGTTCTCAATTCTCTGTTTCCTAGGAAAAATTCTCAAAAAATCACCAAACCTAAAACGACTCTAAGTTAAACACGGTTAGTTTTGAAGTTCCTACGATTGAACCATCAAAAAGGAAAATACGCCTTATATCTAGTAACTATCAATTCTTGTAAGTTTTTTTCAAGATCTCTCTCATTCGGATGTGGTCACGATTCATTCATATATCCCTCCTAACTTTGGGCATTACAGAAATTCTCAAATTCCTATCTTAGATGTTTGGACTCCACTTTGATGAAATGCCAATCAAATATCTTGTTCTTTGCAAGTTGTATTTGTAGGTTGGTTCTAAATAATGTAATCTAACTATTTTTTTTCTTTTGTAAATTTAGAGACGAGTTAACACTTTTATAACAATTAACAAGTCATTCTAAACCATTATAATAATTTTCATCTATAAGGATAAGTTCCTGGCCTCTCTCCATCTTCATTTTTAGATAGATACATACATAAAGCTAAATATGTTCTACATTTCTTTATAAGCATTAATCAAAATTTTAGAAATATTAGCGAAAAGAAAGAGATTGAAGTGGCGACAAGAACAGTACCTCAACAACTTCGGTGTATATAACTAATGACCAAAGGCCATGAGTTCGAATCTCCCCACCTGATTGTTGTAGAACTAAAAATAAAAAAGGTGATTGAAGTTTAAGGTTAGACAAAGTGCAAGGGGTTAATGTTTGGATATTTATTTGGGCAGTTACATTTATTTCTTACAATAATAATAATGTAAGGATTAACACATATTATAAATCAATGGAATATTTTATATACATTTGTATGTGTATCATCTTGCATATAACAAGGCAATACTTTTATTACTTATGCTCTTTTCGCTTCATATTTTCTTCTGCTAGTTTGTCCTATTTGCCTGCAAAAATTGTTCAAATGATCATTTTAAGTCAAAAAAAGAAATATTTAGAAAAAAGAGTATGAAATCAACAATATTTTACGTACTTGTAAACCAATTTTGACAATGTTTTCTAAAGCATCGGCTCCCTTCTTTTCAATGTAATCATCCACCAACTTCCAAGCACGGAATATTTTATTTTCTTCGTCTTCGTTTTCGTCTTCGTCTTCGTCTTCATTTTTCTTTTCCTTTTCCTTCTCCTTCACGTTATCTTCTTTCTTTTCCATTTCCTTCTCCTTCACGACATCGTATTCGGGTTTCTCTTCACTTTCGATCGTCATGAACTTCATTGCAATATTTTCATAAAAAAAAGCTGCACCCTTGAAACTTGGCAGCATCAACCACAAGCAAAACACCAGCTTTATATAAGGCCAGAGCGGCATCCTAAAACAATTTTATTTAATATTATTGGGAGTACGAATAAAAGAGAGGAAGATCCATGATTTGTAATCAAGAACAAAATCTTCATTGGTACATAGGACAAACCATTTCGAGTTGTTGTGGATTCCACCTCCTAATATTTATAAGAATAGATGAACTACTTCATTCATTACCAATTGATTTGAGATGAAACTTAATACTTATCTTATATGGTATCAGACATCATTAAACCAAAATGAGTATTTGGTCATGATATGAAGTCAGAACAACAATCAAAGAAAAATGATAAAGAATGTGAGATAAAACATGATGCATGTTTCACTAACGGTGTCTTAGCTACGTCCACCGACAAAAATGAGAGTACGATTTTATTATGTTGGAGATACAGAGTACAAATATTGATCAAATGAGATTAGAGTTCTAAAAGAGTTGATATATGTACTCTCATAAATTTTTTTTACAAAATATGGCTCAATATGCAAAAACCCAAAAACGAAAACATAAATTTAATTACATATTTCGTCTAAGTTTCGGGGACGTTGCCCCTACCTGGGCACTTTGCCCATGGACCTCATGATTCCAAGACATCTAAAACAAGATTAATAAAAATGAAATTAAAATCCAATTCAAGATTAATTAATTCAAAGAGGCACCACCTTAAAAAAGGTGAAAAAAAAACTTTTAACATTATAAGATATAAATGAATTACTTTCGCTCATTATCAATGAATTTTGAGATGAAAGTTCATACTAATTCTTATACGAAAACATATAGTATAAACTCAATAAAAAAGAAAAAGGAACATCTTTGAGTTGTATGGCTTACATAAACGTATGACATATTCAAACTCCATTTTATTTGGCGATTTTAATTGAATTTAATTACCATGATATGATGGTGGAGAAATTAAGTTCGAATATGGTGAGAAATGAAAGCAAAACCCAATATGTGAGCCATTGCTGCTGCTGATCTCGAAATAATGAAGGTTTCTCTATTGCCCTCTTCGTTTCATACCTGTTAAGTATGAGAAAATGTTTAAATTAGAAACTATATTTTGCATTATAATTTTTATATACATAATTGTTTTCGATTCTGAAAAACTCAAAATTTATAGCTAGTTTTTTGAGTTTTTGAAAATTAAATTTATAAACATACCTCCACATATGAATTCTATTTCATGTGTTTCCAAAATCCAAAAGTAATAAAAAGAAAGGTAACTTTTATGGTAAACATTATGAGATAGAAAACCAAGCACAAATTTTAAACAATAAAAATTAGGTGATTATTTTTTAAACAAAAATTAAATGATTATTTTTTTAATGTGATTGGAAATCGAAGTTTCGCTCCCCTATTATTCGAAGCAAAAATTAAATGAATATTAAACATTACATAGACAAACGAAAAACTTAAAGATCCTAAACTTATAATCATTTAGTTTTTTATATTTTATTTGATTTTTTTTATTTCAAATATAACAAGGTCGAGAATATATATTTATGCTAATTGACATATTGTTTTTGTTGGCTTTATTTATTTATTTTTGAAGATCTTGTTAGCTTTATTTATTAAAACTAAATTTTGGACTAAGAGTTTTTTTTTTTTTTTTTTTTCTGATGAAAGTTCTTTTTCAATTTGCTATTTACTTTTTAAAGAATATTTCAAAATTCAAATCATGTAACGAAAATAATTTTAAGAGATCATGAAAGTTTATTTTTGTTTCTGAAATTTAATTATGAAATCAAAACTTTCTTTAAGAATGAAAATCATAGAAAATAAATGAGAAAACAAGCATAAATATTTTCAAAATAAAAAATAAAAATAAAAAAACGAAATTGTGATCCAACATGACTTAGAATTTTTAATTTTTTTTTCACACGAAATTGAAGGAAGAGAGAGAGAGAGAGAGTTACAGTGGGTAGAGAAGCACAGCGGCAAATCTGCAGGTGCAGACCAAAAATTAATTAGCAAAAAATTGTTTATAAATATTAAAACTTTTTAATAATAATGTTTAAATTAAAAAAAATATATTCAAATCCCAAAAAGGAATAGATATATATTATTTACGTACCCGATTGCTGCATGAAAAAAATTAAAGGTGGCTCTTCCCAAATAACCCATTTAGAAAACCAACATTTATGAGCCAAAAGCCAATTATTTCAACTGATAAATGATGATGAATTGATAAATGGAAACTAAAACAATATGTAATATATGGAGAAAATGCAAGAAAAATGATGAGATGGCATTTAAATTAAAGACAAAGCAAAGAATATGTATAAAACTTGATTTTGTCCTTAGAGAAGTTAGGCCATATTTTTCTCTCTTTCAACAAGAAATGTAAAATGTAGATGCCATTTGATTAACTATTTTGTTTTTATTTTTTGATTTTTGAAATTTAAGCCTACGACAACTACTTCTTACGTATGTTTTTTCTTACTCGGATAACTACATCTTACCTATATTTTTAGAAACCAAACCAAAATCTAGAAACAAAAAAAATAGCATCCAAAAACTTGCTTTTGTTTTCAAAAATTGGTTAGCATTTACCTATTTTCTTGAGAAAAGATGAAACAAATGGTAGAATAAGTAAAAAAATAAACTTAAATTTAAAAAAAAAAACGAAAAATGAAACAATTATCAAACAGGGCCAAATAATTATCCTCGAAAACATTGAAAATGGATGAAGAGGGAGGGAATATTAGATAAAGAATATGATTCAAATCTCAAATCCATTTGTTACGTAAAAAGAGAGGTTTTATATTCAATCTTCAAACCACAAAAAGTATAGAGAATTTATTTTGACATTAGAAGATTGTTTGTGGGGTCCAAGTAGGTCGAGCCCAACAATATTTGATATTATCCCTACTTCAGAAAAAAAAAAAAAAAAAAAAAAAAAAAAACATTGTTCAAGAAGTTCCATTTGAATTCATCCGTTTGTTATGCTAAAAAAGGAAAAAAGAACATTATTTGCGGTGGTGAAGTCCCTCTATAAAATAATAAATGAAGAAAATATTGTACAAATTTAGGGCAGCTGAAGGTCATTGAAGTGTAAAATATATTTAAAGACCAATAAAAAAAATTAGAGATTTATCGAAAGGGATGGTGGCCCGATGATTTTATTGTTTGGTGAAAAATTCAATTCAACATTATGGTTACGGATTTGATCATTAGAATCGATATTTAATTATAATTTATTTAAGAATAGTGATACCCTCTTTTACCAAAGTAAAAAAACACAAAAATTGTGGTGTCTTAGAAAATGGTTGAATTTTTCAATTTCAGTCCACCTTTGAGAAAATTGCAAGAAATAACTTATAATTATTGAGGAATATAAACTCGTTTCTAAATTTACAATAGGTTTTCAAATTGTTTTTTTAAAATTGAAGTTTTTGTTCGGAAAAATTGAGTTTTTATCGTGTATTATACAACACATGCATTTGTGGGTTCAGTCCTTATATTTTGATAGTGAATGTGAGGGGGGGCTCTTGGAACCTAAAACCTCACATTTTGCAAGCAAAAATTGAGAAAAATTAAAAACATTTAAATAGCAACCAAAAAGAGTAGAAAAAAAATATACACAAAATTTGTAGTTTATTTGGAAATTGTTGGATTTTTCAATTTCAGCCCACCGTTTCGGAAAATTGCAAAATATATGTTTTAGTTACTCATGAATATAAATTCATTTCTAAAATAAAAACACGTTTCCATATTATTTTAAAAAATTGGAGTTTTTGTGTTGAGAATACAAATAAAGTGTTGTAGAATCACACATTGGTTAAATAATGAGTAAATCTTAAATTTATAAAGGAAGACAAACATCTCTATTGGTATGAGGCCTTTTGGGGAAGTCCAAAAACAAAGTCATGAAGGTCTATGCCCAAAGTGGACAATATCATATCATTGTGAAGATCCGGGTAGGTTTGTCATCCCCTTAACAAGTGGTATCAGAGCTGTGCTCCTGACTTAGCCATATCGAAAGACCCTCGAGTATGAAAGCTTCAATATGTGGGATATGAAATAGTCATAATGAAAAATTCGTGAAGCCATGAGGGCCTAGGCCCAAAGTGGACAATATCATTCCATTGTGAGATCCGGGTAGGTTTGTCGTCCCTTAACAAGTAGTATCAGAACTGTGCTCCTGACTTAACCATATCGGAAGAACCTCGAGTATGAAACAAAGATTTATAAGCTTCAATATGTGGGATATGAAATAGTCAGAATGAAAAATCCATGGTTGAGACGCCTTATGTGTGCTTTAGTGGGAGTACTTCTGAAAAAGTTGCCTCGATGAGAGGTAGTTGTTGTGCGCTCAAACATAAATCGAGTGGATCCGTGGTTGAGCTTTACGGTTTGCTCAAGTGTAATTCGAAAGGATTCATGGTTTGAGTAAATGTGTGCTCAAGTATAAATCGGAAATGACTATCAGAGAGACTCGCATGCAGCATTTTGTTCGAGGGGCGGATTGTTGGGAATACAAACAAAGTGTTGTTTGAGTTTATAAGGCAAGACAAACATCTCCATTGGTATGAGGTCTTTTGAGGAAGCTCAAAAATAAAATCATGAGGGCCTAGGCCCAAAATGGACAATATCATATCATTGTGGAAATCCAGGTAGGTTTGTCATCCCTTAACATTTTGTAGGCAAGATGGAGTTTTCTTTGTGTATTATACGACATGTAGGTGAGTTTGGGTTAAGCCGTGGAGGTTCTTCTTAATTTTCATGTATTTTGTAAAAACATTTAAACACGAACTAGAAATTTCAAAGTAAAGTTTTTTAGGTCACGTTTGATAATCATTTTGTTTTTTGTTCTATGTCTTTTTTTTATTTTTTAAAAATAAGATTTTTTAAAACCAATTTTGGTTTTTATTTTTAAAATTTTAAAAACATTTTTAAAATATTAAAAAAAAATTAAAAACTAAAAAAAAGTAACTTTTAAAAACCAGTTATTATTATTTTATTTTATTTTATTTTTTTTGAAAAAATGCTAAAAAAGTGATCAAACACACTACAAATAAAGTTCGAACCTAAAAATTTGAAGTTTATTAAATCAATAATATTCTAAAATTATTTTATTTTGTTAAATATTTTTAAATTTTGATTTTGATTTTTTAAAAAAACCAAAAACCATTATCAAACGTATTTTTAGATTTTAATTTTTAAAAAACAAAAAATAGTTATCAAACAAGTATGATTTTTTATTTTTTAAAACAAAAAATTAAAAACAAAACCAAAAACGAAAAACAAAAAACAAAATAGTTATCAAACTGGACCTTAGAGATGTTCATTTCTCCTACGGGGACCCACCCCTAACGGAGCGGAGAATCCCCGTTTAGACGGGGAACGGGGAACAGGGATGGGGAATGTATTCTCTGTCCCCATTTTTCTGATCCCCGCCTCGTTTTTTTTTTTTTTTAATATTTACTTCCTCTAATTTCCATAACTATTCTCTCATAGCATACATATATTTTTAAACTTTTGTTAGTATAATATTATACTTATGAGCTGTGGTGGTGTAGCCATGTCTTCAATAAAAAAATTGTTACCCTTGGCTGTTGTATATATTTTTTTTATTATACATTTTTCTCATTTTAATCCTTTAAATTTTAGATATAAAAAATATTTGTGGGTGAAATTATGTATTCAAATGAATATTTTTTCTTAACAATTAACAATATAGTTGAAATCTGATAAATATTTTCTAAGAATAATTAATTATTTGATATTATTATTCATAAAATATAAATAAAATAAAAAAAATTGAACGGGAAAAAATTCCCTTGGGGAACCCGATCCCCACGAATTCCCGCTGGAATCCCCGCCCTGATCCCCGAAATAAAAATGATGAATTTTTCGGGGACGGGGATTGATTTCGGGGGCGGGGACGGAGACGGGGAAGCCCTTCCCCGGCCCCGCCCCGTCCCATGGGCATCTCTACGGGACCTTAGGAAATTGATAAAATTTTCAATTTTAGCCCACCATTTAAAAAAAAATGCAAGAAATAACTTTGAATTATTCTTGAATATACACTCATTTCTAAAATAAAACTAAGTTTGGTGAGATTGCTTTTTAAAAACTGGAGTTTTGTAGGAAAAAGATGAAGTTTTCTTAGTATATTATATACGACATGTTTAGGAGTTTGAGATTGAACGGTCGAAGTTCTTTTTTACTAATTATATTTTGATAGGGAATGTTAGGGAGACTTTAACCTTTTGATTCTCCAAAGTTCTTCATCCTCCAATTAATTCACATCCATCTGTCAAACTAGTGTTGATTTGTTAAAATATATGTATAATTTTGCCTACCTGAATTTCCAATGGGCTATATTAAAAACAAAATAGTACGTATTATCGAATTTAGTACAAGTGTTATTAAAGTTTTAGGTAATAAGACTATTTTAATACTAATATAAAGGTACTAAAGTTAAGGAGTACAATCGTTAAGCTTTTTTTAACCTTACTTACACACACACATATATATATGCTCAAGATTATTTTCATTCCTACATAATCTTAGTTTATTCATGTATATATTCTCTACTCTACTTGGTTGTCATTAATTACATTCGTAACATCTATTATTTTCTATACAAATAATTGTAAATATAATATATTTTTTAAAGTATAGTGTTTTTCTTTAAAATTATTGATTAACCACAATAATTATTTCCTTGACTTTTTTCAAGGTGATTTGATTTATATAAAATGATTGAAATAGAGAGGATAAGTGTAGTAATTATTAACATTGTAACTTTCCTTTTTTGTTTTTTGGAAACGACAAATTTCTATTTTTGTTTTAGAACGTAGCTTTACAATTATTAAAGAAATTTGAATTATCGATTATACTTCAGCATTAAAATTGTATCTCAAATTCTCATTTACGCGTTCCTTGTTCTAAGGATTTTTTATTTGAGTTTCTTTTTTTTTTTTTTTTTAATTTTAATGTTGTTGATTTAGAATAGGTATGCGCACATGCAAAACCCACGATTGTAGCTTTACGTTATGAAAGTCAAACTTCATCGTCAACTTCAATCGAAAGCTTTCAGACCATTGATTTATTTAAATAATTCAACCAAACACCATTTGCTCATTGGTTGACCTTCTACCCAAATAAAAAAACTTATCCGATTAAGCCAATAAAAACGTAGCGCAACTGGCATGATATATGAATTTATGACATATATGTGATGGATTCAAATTTTTAAATGACAATGAATGACCCATAAATGCAAAAGCATATCTCAGTTAACATGATGTATGAATTTATGATCTACCTTCATATATTATGAGTTCAAATCCTTAAATAACAAATGAGACAAAAATGCAAAAGTATAATTTACATTATATATGAACTTAAAGATTTACAAGTTAGGAGGTTCAAATTATTAGGTGACAACAAATAAGGCAGAAATACAAAAAAAAAAACTTAACTTAATTGATATAATGTATGAATTTATGAGTTACGGGTCATGAATTCAAATCCTTAAATGACAACAAATGAGGAAGAAATGCAAATACGTAATTCAACTGACATGATGTATAAATTTACGACCAATAGATCGTGGATTCAAATCCTTAACGACAAAGAATAAGATAGAAATCGAAGAAATCGAACACGAGAATAAGAAGTGTCCGCTTGGTTGGTAGGGGCAGCTCCTCCATTGTAAGTAAACAAAACACCAATGTAAACAAATGTAGTTGAATTCTTTTATTAAAAATTAATAATAATGATTTTTTTAAAAATTGTTATTAAAGGTAGCAATTCTTGTTAAAATATGTGATTTATTTCTCTTCCCAACATAATCTCTCTAGAATTCTTCACAAATGGCTCAAGAATTTAGCTTCTTTTTGGTGCCATTGTTCTCTGTTTTATCTGCAATATTGTTCATAAATTTCATCATACTTCTCTTCAAAAGAACCAATGGAACCAAGAATCTTCCACCAGGCCAAATGGGTCTCCCTTGGATTGGCGAAACAATGGATTTTTACAAAGCCCAACGCAAAAACAGATTGTTCGAGGAGTTTGTTGAGCCTCGAGTGGCTAAATTTGGCAAAATCTTCAAAACAAGCTTGATGGGTTCACCAACTATGGTTGTATATGGAGCTGAAGCCAACAGGTTCTTCTTGTCCAATGAGTTCAAGTTGGTGGTCAGCTCGTGGCCATCGAGCTCGGTTCAGCTGATGGGCGAACAATGCATAATGCAGAAGCAAGGTGAAAGCCATCGATGTGTTCGAGGGCTCATTGCTGCGAGCCTTGCTGGTTCGAGCCTTGAGGCTATGGTGCCTAAATTGTGTGGTTCAATTCAGTTTCATTTGGACACCAACTGGCTTGGCCATGACACTATTGGTTTGTTTCACTCGGCTAAAGTCTTGACGTTTACGGTCGTGTTCGAGTGTTTGATCGGTATTAAAGCGGAGCCGGATGTGTTGAGGATGTTCGAGAGAGTTTTGGAAGGAGTTTTTGCACCACCTTTCAGGTTGTTAAGACCCCGTTCGATAAATGTTTAACTTTTTGTTTTTGTATAAGAAAATTTAGACTATTTTCTTTCAATGTTTCTATCATGTTTTCATTTCTCCATTTGTACAGTCAAATTCAAACAAAGAAAAACAAGTTTTTGAAAATTTTCTTTTTAGTTTACAAAAATGTCTTCCTTTTTTTTTTTTTACCATAGACTGGATGGGGGATCAAACCTCTAACTCGAAATCTTTAGTACAAGTTATTAGTTGAGCTATGTTTATTTTGGCTACAAAAATGTTTTAGTTTTTTAAAACTATTTCATTAGTCTAAATATTTCTCATAAATGCCAAATGGCATCTTGAATGACCTCTAATCAAGTGGTTACGGGATTGAATCCCCTCACCTCCAATTGTTGTTGAATTCAAAAAAAAAAAAAAAAAATCATGAATAATATTATATGAAGAGATGAAAACATGAGATACCACGGTAAACTACTATCGAAAAAAAAACATTTAATTGGATATGTTTTGGAAAATTTAATCATTTGTTCATATTCTTAGTACAGGTTTCCAGGTTCGAAGTTTTCGAGAGCGAAGAAAGCGCGGTTAGAGATAGAGAAAATGTTGAGGAAAGTGGTGAGAGAGAAGAGGAGGAGAATTGAAGGAAATGTAGAAGAAGAAGAAGCAGAAGATGGATTACTGCTATTAAGGATGGTGAGAGCAATGATTAGAGGGGAAATTAGTGAAGAAGAAGTAATAGACAACGTGGTTTTGCTAGTTTTTGCAGCTCATGATACAACCTCCTTTGCCATTGCCATGACTTTCAAAATGTTGGCTCACCATTCTAATTGCTACTCACTTCTTCTTCAAGGTAAGCGAAAGAACCCAGATTATATTGCAAGATATAAAATAATCGAAAAATAAATAAACCAGGTTTCGATAAGTAGAGATTGAGATACTCCAAAAAATGCTCCTTTAGAGGTTCTAGATTCAAAACTCACTAGTAAGTTTAGCTGTAAATTTTTTTTATTGTTTCTCGATATTGGACTTTGGAACATACACGGATACCCGGGTATGTAGTGGAGCGAACCTCCAATTCCTATTTATAAAAAAGAGATAGGTATTTGGACGCTCGCTCCTTCTTGTGATATCTTCCGAGCCCTAAAAACACTCACCAAAATAGTTCATATCTCCTTTCACACTACCTAACCAAATTCTCTGACTAACTCTTTAATTATTTGTAAATATACACTTCATAAGGATTCTATCAATAACTATCATGAGTTGTCTAACGATCAAAAAGAACTTTAGGGATCTTAGAAATTATGGGTCCAATCTATGGTGGTTAAGTAACAATTAATTTCCTACGGGTTTCTTTGATATTCAAATGTTGTCAGATCAAACAATTAGCCCTGTAAGAAAAGTCAAAGTGTGCATAAGTTATCCTAAAAAAGATGCATAAAATTGAAACGATAATTATTTTTGGTTCTCAACAGAACACAGTGACATCATGAGAAGTAAGGGAGCAGATCAGAGTTTGACAATGGAAGATATAAAGAAGATGAAGTATACATGGCAGGTAGCTCGTGAGAGCATAAGATTGTTTCCCCCTGTTTTTGGTTCTTTCAGGAAAGCAATTTCAGACATTGAATACAAGGGATTCTTCATTCCTAAGGGATGGAAGGTGAGAATTGCCATTAATCCTTATGGCTCTTTTTTTACATTAGTTGATACTAAATGTTATAGGCTCATGTGCACATAAAACTGGACACTCACAAATATTAAAAAAAATAAAATAAAAAAGCACGAGTTGATACTCCTGCAATTAAATGATTATTGTATTTACCTCGAATCGCTTTGTTTTCGTGTAGGTCTTGTGGACAATGTACGGAACGCATTATGAGGAAGAGTATTTTGAAGATCCATTGAGCTTCAAGCCAAGCAGATTTGAGGAACCTGTTTCCCAGTATGTATATGTTCCATTTGGAGGAGGGCCAAGAGCTTGTGCAGGCTACCAGCTAGCCAAGTTGAACATCCTCATCTTTATACACTTTGTTGTAACTCGTTATGAGTGGAGTTTAGTGCACCCAGATGAGCCAATCGTTATGGATCCTCTCCCTTTCCCTTCTCATGGAATGCCAATTAAGATTTCTCCAAAATCACAAGTTTGTCCCAATGTACAGAAAATGTAAGCTCATTTTTTGCTCTGACACAAAAATGTTTAAGAAGATGCATTCATCAATCATACCAATATTTTTTTAGTTCAATTTGTAGGAGAATTAGAAACCTCTTATCACTTGGTAGATGATATGTTAGAGTACAAAGTCTACCACCAATGTATTATATTTCAACAGCAGACATCAAAATGACATAATAAGAAACCCTTGTCCATTTCAATACTGTTGTCCAAGAGTACAAAGTGTACCAATGTATTATATTCAACTCAGGTGCTGCTAATACCATAAGCTCAAGATTGGCCAGTTGACAAAAAGAATGCTTTCTTTCAGCAGTTGATGAATATCTACAGAGCAAAACTTTCATTAATACTAAAGAGGTCAGGTTACAGATCTTTAATGCACTGTTTAGTGTCTGGTAATAGGCGATGACTAATAGGTCTTACTCCTTGCTTAAGCCAACGGTTTAAGAGGAAAATTTCTAATTTCCTTACCTGCCAACAGAAATCAAATCACAGAATAGAGTGGACAATTGATCAGTATTCAGCATCTCTAATGGTCATGTAGTATTAATATGAATGCATACTAATAAAGTAGAGTCAATGATCATGGTCCATTTGGATGTCTGTTATTCTTGAATATCAAAAGCAGACTAATGTCTAATATTGGTTTCCAGTTTACAATTTACAAAGACAGAGTAAGGCTGAAAGAAGACATGACCGAATTTTTTATTGGTTTACAGGTTGGAAAAAATAGGTGTCAGTCCAATCCAAGCCAACCCAATATAATTAATAGTATTCTTAGTTTTTAACTATTACTAATAATAATAATTAACAATCTGTCATTGCCAATATGAGATTCACACCTTAAGTATGTGTTCACAGTTCACATGGCTCATGTTCTCTTTTTCCAATTCATTTTTGTTTAGCTACCCAAAGTACTTCTTGACAACGTGTTTAAAAACGTTCACCTCACAACGGAAAATCTACATCCTCCCTCAATATTTCTCTCCACTCCAAAATCTCACCCAAGGACCCAGCCCAACCCACAAATTTGAGTTGGATTGGGTGTTGCATTCAGTTCATTTGGTTAGATGAACTGACCAATCCAAATTTTCAGATTGGTCCACAAAATACTCCTAATTGACCTGACTTAAGCCATGCACAGTTCAAATGTTGTAGGGTAAGGCGGTATGTCTTGTGACATTAGTCGAGGTGCATGCAAGCTGGCCCAGACAGTTACGGATATAAAAAAAAAAAGCCATGCACACTCCAACATGTAGGTATCACTTATAAAAGATTGAGACATGATTTCCACAGCCCATTAACATTCATTTTCAATCCCACCTTGGCTAATGAACTTCTTGACCCAACTTTTGGGTGAGTCAAGGACTAATAAATGATAATAATAATAATAGTAAAAATGAAAGAAACATTATAGAAGTCCTAAAAACATTAACAATATTTGCCTTTACCCCCTTGATTTTCAACTAATGCAATTCATTAATTCCCCAAAAAGACAGCAATAGAAGAGAACAAAAAAATGTATAGAAGGAAAAACCAACCTGCCTAACAACAAACGTCTCCCCAGTAACGCAAAAGGGTTCTGTTAGAATGGTAAGAAAACCATTACGGTTCCCAAAAACCACATCTGTGAATGGTCGATCACCAACCTGAGAAAAGATGAATTTTCACTTTTAAAATATAACTAACCCAAAAGACCAAAGCAGTCGAGCAGTTCACCTGATTCTTACCATAATAAGTTGTGAAGAAGTAAGACCAAAGTGTTTCTCGATTTCTTCAGCTGAACCAGCAGGCTTTTTCACCCCTAGGTCAAAATGCATTGCAATGTCACATGTGTACAACGCAGAAAAAACCTTCCACAGCGGATTAAAATTAATAAAATAGCCTGTATTTACCGTTTAATGCATTATATGAATTGACCCTAACATAGATTTATTGTGTAGAAACCAAACAATTTTGACATGATATTTCATCCACGAAATGGAATGACGAAATCGCAAAGTCAAAATTCTCCATCTATGCACTAAGGTGGCGCTTATGCAATGAGTAGTTCGCCCACTAATATGATTCTTTTTAATATCTATGAGTGTTCGGACCAGTTTTCGCACACCCTGATATATCGTTTGATCCTACAACATTTGAATACCAAATATAAAGTAGAAACTTAATTTATAGAAAGATGGCATGTCACCATAAATTGAACTCATAATCTCTTAGTTTACTAAGATCATCTTGACCACTAGGCCAATTTACGATGGTTCACTCACTAATATGTTATAATAAAGGGAGACGAAGCATTAGTCTTCAGCAACAGCAATAAATTTCATCATGGATAAACACATGTAAAAAAAAACGGACCAAGGATGGAAAATTAACACTCACTATGTCTTATAACTTTAATTCCAATCGACCCCTCGAGCGCTTCAGCTTTAGAATCATCATGATCATACTCAGAAAGTCCTAAACCATCAGATAACATAAAGGTAAATACTAACATTAAGAAAAACCACTAATGCTATTCAAGAAAAGCACATTGCAAACAAATTGAACCCATATTACCAGCAGAGTTGCTGAACACAGCAACATTCGACCCAAAGACAGATTTACACTGTTCAAGTGAAGATTTGAGAGGAGCCCAAATTGTCAAACAGTAAGGAGCAGTAATTGTATTATCCTTATCAAATACAACGCCCTTAAAACCCCTTCTTTGCAGTTCACCCCAATCAATATACCTCAAATCAGGCACAACAACATGAGGGAGCGCCAAATGCCGGTCCTTAGTAATAACAGCTGCAGTAGAAACAATACCTTCCACGTTAAATCTCTGCCCTATTGCTGACTTCAGGTTCGCCCACCACATGTTTGTTAAAAGTCCCTTAGCTTTTTTGACGCCCCTGTTCTGATCTTCTTGACCCAGATCCACTTTTTGATTATTTGTTGCTGGGTTTTCGTCAGTGGCGTTTTCAGAGTTGATTGAGAAGTAAAAATGCTGAAAATTTCTCGGGTTTCGAATCGGGTCGGGCTCGGCGTCGCTGAGGTTGGGGTTCTTGCTGCAACTGGTTGTTGGAGTTAGTGTAGAAGATGAGACGCATGAATCGTTAAATTGAGAAGAAATTCTGATAAGTGAAATCGGAGCGGAAGATTTGTGCTTTGTAGAGAGACGAGATTGGTGGAATGGAATCAAACAAGAACAAGAAGAATGGCAATTGGGCAGATAAACTGCACAAACGGAATGGGTTATCATGTTAATTCTTTTACTTTCGGATATAAAATTTTGATCTGGAATATAATATAAAATTTCTTTGTGGACTATAAATGTGGATGTGGGCCTGAACTGACCGTTGTGGAAAGCCCAATTTAAAATTGGTTTGGTTCTCCCGGAGTTCGGTTTTTCAGAGTGAGTCTAGTAAATAGTGGCCCAAAAGTATTTTATATAGGAACAACTACATAAATGGCAAGGAATTTGAAATTAATTAAGATCATGGTTACTAATTGTTAGACTTTAAATTTATGTCCTTTTTTATTTTTAAATTTTTATTTATTTTTAATAAGAGTATTAGTTGACAATTGTACCCTCCTACATTTTTTGGAAGTTTTTTTTTTTCAATCTATTTTAAATAGATTATTTTGTAACTATCTTTTTTAATTTAGAAAATCTAAAACAAACTAACTAATTCTAAAAACTTTAGTCAAAGTAATTAAATCAATAATTTTAAAATCAAGTAGTCATACCATGAAATCATGCATTTCAAAAATTTTAAAAATTTATACGTAATTTAAAAATTTTGTTCTTAATGTTCACAAATATATCTATACATCTTCTTTCCATAAGCCGTACATACTCTCGTTGGTTGGTGTGATTATTGTAAGCCTGGTTAATTTTTAATTAAAAAATTGTTGGGAATAGTACTTGAGTTTGAGTTTTATGAGGGCCTTAAATATCTGTTTTTGAAGAAGATGAAGAGTTCCTTTTGATTCTTTCTTCCTGTTGAACAACCCCGTGAAAACCATCCACCTATGCATTTGTGATTGATGATAGCCTTGCGTTGAAAATTCCGACAGCAAGATAAATGCATGCATTTCGTTGGGCACTAATTCTCGAGACTTCGAAAGGGACTGGCATTAGCACCACGTTTCTGAAGATATAAACGTTTCTGGTGTAAGCTTTCAGATCTCTTTGTGTGCTCTAACATTTTTTCTTGTGTAAGCTTCCAAATCTATCAAATGACTTTGTTGTTTAAAGATATCAACGTCTAAAGCGGTTAAGAGCAAGGACTTCGAGGCACGCTTCTTTGAGAGATCCCTGGTTCGAGGCCGCTGGAAAGCGCTTAAACTATAATACCCTTCGAAGTATCTCGGTGCCATAATCTAGGGACGGGCCAGTGGTGCCCCGGGTAAAGGAGAGCAAAGCTCCAATTTTCCAGTTTTCAAAAAACAAAAAATAAAAATCGAATTCCTACTTTATTGGGATTGTGTTTTTTTTAATGTGTGACATGGTTAGTACGTATTTTATACCTATAGAATCCCTACTTTGTAAAGATTATGTTTTCTTCATTATTTTTTTTGTCGCATATGTTAGGCATTGGTTGCACGTATTCTGTACATATTCTATGTTAATTACCGTTGGTACCTATTATGTGCATATCCTTGTAATAACGCATATGTTAATTACATTATTGTTATCACTTGTATATATTCTGTGAATAACGTTGTTCCTTAAATTTTTTTTGTTTTTAGTTTTTGTATAAGTTAGACATTATTGGCACATCTTCTGTACTTATCATGTTATAATAAGGGTACATATGTTGGTTACTATTTCCTATGTATATATTTTGTGGATAACATTGTTTCCTTAATTTTTTTTTTTTTTTAAGTTTGTGCATATTTTAGATACTGTTGGCACATATTCTATACATAATCGAATCACTATGATTATGTTTTCTTAACTTTTTTTTATGGGGATGGTTACGATGATTTTTTATTTTTATTTTGAACAATCTTCTAGCTGACCAAATGAATGAGAATGACAGCAAGGTCGGCCAAAATGCAACATCCATTATACAATCCATTCGCAAATCCGTTGTACATCCACTGTACATCGTGATCCTGCTTTAAATCTATACCTTTAGATTTTTCAGTCCCGTCCTGGCAAATTTGGTTTGTAGGCGCATGTGATCGAACGTAATTTCCTCTTTCTTTTTTTTGTTATGCGAACGGTTTAGTCATCTTCCCATAATCTTAGGGATTTCTTTCTAACTAACTATTATTAGTATATTGATTTCAAAAAAAAAAAAAAAAATTAATATTTTATTTTTGCAATAATTATGCTTAGATTTAGAAAAAATGAAATATTATAAAGTAAAGAAATGGTTAGTTATGTTTATATTTAGGAAAAATAGCTAATTTTTTATTATTTTTGTTAAACAATTAATCGAAAACAACTAAAGGATATTTTGGGGGAAAAACATTTATCTCTCTTCCCTGATTTTTTTTTAGCCATTCATTTTATGTCTCATACAAAGTAGCCACACCATCTATTATTTTCCTAAATCTAGCCATTTCCTACCATTTCCCTTTATATATATGTGTGTGTTTTTTAATGTACCTACCTCATAATTGAACTCGAGTCCAAAGAATCAAACTGAATTCAGCTCATTTTCTTAACCATCAAGCTCAGATGCCATTTGATAAAGTATTATATTTTTTTAATTCAATAAAAATTGATATTATAAAATTCGAACTCATGATTTTTTAGTCATGAATATTTTTATATTGGTTGATATTGATTTTGTTGGCACAAAAAAACAAAACAAAACAAAACAAAAAACTATTAAGCTATCAAATTGATTAATTTTATCCATAAACTTTACTAACGAACATACTTATCT
>JBBMKA010000020.1:2919366-2956357 GCA_037833695.1 Sechiopsis laciniata | reverse complement strand
AACCATGTCATGTTTTCATTAAATTATGAAAAAAAAAATTGTAACTCGTACGTATTTCTCATCCATTAGTAAAGATAATAATCTGATCCATCTACGATTTATCATTTCTTTCCGAAATTATTATTTTTTGTATATATTTTTAAAACATTAGATTACTAATGTGACATATTATTATTCACACAAATGGTAGGAATACGTACTAGGTATCTCTCGAAAAGTTGTCAAGCTTTTCTCTTAAATTATTAGATTAATAAATTTACAAGCTAAATTTATAATTTCACTTGAATAAATTAAATCAAATTCAAATAACTTCTAAAGAACTTAACCATCATATAGCCATGTTGGGTTAAAATCAACCCTTTTTTCTCTTTAACTAATACTAATAGATTTCCATTTATGATAAAATTCTATATGCATTTATTCTCGTGAATCAGTCGAATTCAATATGTATCCATAACATCATTAATATACTTCAATTAAAAAAAAAATCAGTTGTAAAGTTCTTTAATCCAAGGCGTTCTCTGATAATGCCAATAAGAGAGGTACCTGGATCTTCCATTGTAGAGCAGTTGGCACCAAAAACTCCAATTCTTAATCATTTTCGCTTAAAAAATGCACGAATCTTCCACTTGCAAAAAGTATCTCTTTAAGAAATGAAAATCCTTCTTAGAGATAGCCACCTAAAATCAATATCAACTCCGGATTGTTAGAAGAAAATCCTAATCCAGCAAATCAATCGATGATAGCAAATGTAACACTAGGTCTGAGAACACACAATCAACAATGTCCCTAACTTAGGCCGGCAAACAGTCGGTTAATGTCCGTAAAAGCATGAAGGAGAGACGTAAGGAACAAAGTAGAGAGAGAGAGAGAAATGCCAAGAGAAGAAGAAGCGCGAGGGAGAACATTTTTTATATTCGTTAGTATCAAGACCAACAAATCTAAGTTGTTTTTACGGGACAGCTGCAAGATTCTACAACATTTAATTTTACAAGTCTATAAAAAATTAATTCTTAAATAGATAATTACCATAAATTTAACTATAACTTTTTAGTTCAACTCTTATCTACTAGGTCATGCAAGATGGTTAATGAGGGAGAAAAACATAACCAATGAAAACTAAAACAAGGGTAAAACGGGAATAAAGAATATGGATTTTAATAAATTTGCCATGTCTGCAAATCTTTTCTAGATGTGCTACAATAGCACATAGGAAAATTAAAATAGCGAATTACTCTAATTGAAGTCATACAAGCTAAAATAGAATTTACACCTAGCCCAGGGGAACTATAAGATTTAGAAGAAAAAACTAAAGTTAACGCGGTAGCCATCACGATAATTGAGATATGGTCATACTGAAGGCTAAAGCTATCCCGTTTGAGAAAATGCGTGCCAGCTTAACGGATCTTGTCCGTTGTTTCTCTCTTTCTCTTCCCTAGTTTCCCCCGGCTATATGATACTGCGTGACAAAACATATTTCTTTTAATATCAATCTTCACCTACATGGAACATTTAGATGCTTCACTACATTTTATGGAATCTATAGTAGTTACCTATGTCATAACTTAGGACGGGTTAGTGGTGTCTTAGAGAGCGAAATTCTGACTCCCGGTCATCATAAAAATAAAATAAAATAATGGTCACTTAAAAAAATAATTTCCTGCAAATTATTTGGGCGTCCAAATAAACTCCCTAATAATAATAATAAACTATATTTTATGCCTTTTCTGGCTTCCTCTGCTCCTTCCTCCAAGGTTTTGGGCCCCTATCCAGCTCCACCATAGTTGACAAATTTTGCCAGCTTTGTAAATCTCAGCTGGCATTGTCTCGGCAAAGTGGATTATAACCCTTTGGCTTTACGGTACCACTAAGTAGTCTCACAACCTATATAAAGGCTTCTCAATTCCAAACTTCAACACCAATCTTCGCCATCTTCTCATATTACTTATCTACTTCGAAAGCAAAAAGATGTCTCCTCCTCGCAAAGGTTCGAAACTAATGGTTTCACTTTGTATGTATATGGCTTCTCTAATGGCTGCCACTGCCGGCAACTTTGTCCACGACGTCGATATCACTTGGGGCGGTCCACGCGCCAAGATGCTCGACGGGGGCCGGCATCTCACTCTGTCACTTGACAAAGATTCAGGGTCTGGTTTCCAATCTAAGAAGGAGTTTCTATTTGGAAGGTTTGATGTACAAATGATGCTTGTACCTCGAAACTCTGCTGGCACTGTTACCACCTTTTACGTAAGCTCCAACATATAAAACTGACTTTCCCCATGTAGAGTTCTTTTAGATTTAACTCGCAACTATATATTGTTATCATGCAGTTGTCTTCTCAAGGAGTATCACACGATGAGATTGACTTCGAATTCTTAGGCAACTCTTCCGGAGATCCATACACACTCCATACCAACGTTTACTCGCAAGGAAAAGGAAATAGGGAACAACAATTTCGCCTTTGGTTTGATCCCACCAAAGGCTTTCACACATATTCTATCGACTGGTCTCCAGAGAGTATCAAGTAAGAGGGTCCTGCCATGCAGCCGCTATCTTTTTTTCTTTTTCTTTTATATTCGTGAGTGTGTCCAGATTAGCTTATGTGCACCTCGACTAATTTTCAGGTAGATAATCAACATGGATTGAATCCATAACCTTTTAGTTTCGGTAGACTCTTTTGACTATTAGACTAATGCATGATGGTTTTTTAAAGCTCGGAGAAACTAAAACTCTAGAGACTAAAATGGAACAAAGTTCAAAGTCTTGGGACCAAAATGATATTTTAACTCTTTTTTATTCGTAAGAGTCCGAGCCAGCTACATGCAACTTGACTACTCTTATGAAGTGAAGACAAACCGCCTAACCCTATAAAATTTGACATTGACAAAGAAATCCATACAAAATTAATTTCTAGATAAGTAGTCACTATGAATTGAACACATAATCTCTCTTAGTTTCCCTCTTGACTATTAGGTCAGCTCTATGTACTATTTTAGCTTCTTTCCAATCACTAAACCACATGTTTCTCACTCTTTCTCTTTTTCAGGTTTCTAGTGGATAACATTCCCATAAGGGTATTCCGCAACTGGGAAAATATTGGAGTTTCTTACCCAAAGAGCCAACCCATGAGAGTTTATTCAAGCTTGTGGAATGCAGACGATTGGGCAACCAGAGGGGGACTGGTGAAGACTGATTGGACACAAGCTCCTTTCACAGCATCATACAGAAACTTTAATGCCAATGGCTGTATTGCATCATCTGGACCATCGTCATGTGGCTCCAAATTTTCCAATACTCTGCAAGGTGAAGCACAAGGATTAGATGCCAAGAGTAGAAATAGATTGAGATGGGTGCAGTCCAAGTTCATGGTTTACAATTATTGCACTGACTTCAAAAGATTTCCTCAAGGCATTCCAGCTGAATGCAAGCGCCCAAGGTTCATGTGAGAGATTACACAGCAAACTCCATAGCCATATATTATACCGTTCAATATTATTGTTAGCTCGTGAGGATTTGGTTTCATTAAATTATTTCTTTTCTTTTGGCATATAAGTTTGAAGTCATTGTGTTATCTCTCTATGTAATTTGTCATTCTGAATATATAATGTTTTATATTTTATAAGCATTTGATTATTTTTTAAAATAGAATATAATATAGAATAAAAGGTTTCCTGGTAATCAACTTTTTTTTTAAAGATATAAAAGCAAACATGGAATCGCACGGCATATTCAAAGACAAATCATAAAATATTATGAAACTTAGGATACTTACAAAGGTAGAGACTACTAATAGTGTTGGACTTTGATATACGTCATTGTCTATTTAGTTTTGTAACATTAGAAGATTTTAAATAAAATTTCTGAATTTTGAAGAGCTGTTTATATGTAATCTCTAAATAATATCATCATACTGTTTATATGTAATCTCTAAATAATATCATCATAAATGATGAAATTATAACATGATATGTACCTAATGAATAAACATTCATATAATTTATCCTAAAGTGAGGAATAGATAATTAAGAGTAGAATTTGGACAACAGAAAAAAGTGGCTTTCTTATCCAAGCAACATATATCAAATCTCTCATATAGACAATGTTATGCAATATTTCTCCAATAAGCATCTATGTCATTCAATCACGTTAAATTGATAGGCACAAAATTGATAGATTTCAATCAAGTAAAACTAATAGCCTTCAATTAGATCAAACTTGAAACTAACCGACTTTGCAATCAAATTAAATACTTCATATTTTCCTATGCATGAAATATTTTTAAAAAGTTGCTATAATTAAAATAGGGATGCTAGAATTTGATATCTATAACAAATTTCCTTGAATATAATTTCTGGATCAAAAAGACTAGAGGTCTTGGCCAATCATTTTCGTAACTAAGCACTCTAACTAGTTCTTCCCCATTTCGCTCGAGCAAGGAACCTACAGACTCCCACATGGACAATCATCACAGCCTCAACCAACCGAGACAAGCTAACCATGGCTCTCACTCATTCCATCATGTTAACCACTCAGCCAACTTCCAAATTTCCAATTAGTGTTGCAAAAGGAATCAAGAAGGGTGATCAGCTTTCCACCTCGGCTATTTCCAAATTCTTAACATATCTAACAACCAACTACTCCAAAAATATATTATGGGTGGGATGGTGAGTGCAGTGGCTCAAATTATTGTGGTCCTCATGTAAATAATAAAGTAAGAGAATATGTTTCAGTCAGGGTGACTTAAGATTTAATATCATTTGAGTTTTAGAGCGTATTTTGATAGAAGAGTTTGGAGAGGAGGGATAGTGGTTATGATAGCTTAAATGGGTTCGGAGATGATAAAATTTTATTTGGGGGTGGTCATAAAAAACTTTTGTTTGGGTTGAAAGATTATTAGAGGTTGTGGCAAAAAATACTCATTTGGATGTGTTAGGATCTCACAATTGTCCCACATTGAAAAAGTGGAGAGCCTACAAGCATTTATAAAAGATATGGGTTACTCTCCTCATTGTCAGAAGGTTTTGAGGTGGAACCTCATATTATCTGATATGGTATTAGAGCCCATAAAGCTCAAACGGGTATCGGTCCAATAAAAATGAAATTAAGATCCGATTCAAGATTGGTGAGTCCAAAAAGAGGCACCATCTTGAGGGAGTATGTTAGAATCTCACAATTGTCTCACATTGGAAAAATGAAGAATCCTACAAGCATTTATAAGAGATATGCGTTACTCCCCTTGTTGTCAATTGGTTTTGAGGTGGAACCTCATATTATCTAATAGGATGGATGGATTATAAGTGTTTAAAGTAGAAGTGATATCGCACTTTCAGGATTCATGAGACTTTTTTGAATGGTTTATAGAGATTTTTATGGGGATTTTTCATCCAAATGTGGGATTTGGGCCCTAAGTTTTCCAAATCCCTCTATTCACTTCATTGAGAAATTTTGAATTAGAAATATTTACAACTTCGACCATTAATTTGAATTCAAATTTCTCAGTCTAATTTAATCAACTCACGAGCATTCCCTAGCTGTCATAAAATGGAAAACCTTCCAAATATGAATCGGGTTGATGGTCTCTTTGCTAGAAAATATTCCAGCATCTCGATTAGATTACTACGAGCTGCAGCTTGGGGAGGTATTATTAAAGAGGAGAGCTATAACGAATAAATTTTTGAAACGCGTATTAATGCTTTTTATGCCAGGAAATGCTTGACAGTTGCCAGCTAAGACGAATCTGGTTGACAAACCATCACACGCAGGGAGATTTCTTTATCCCATAATTTGTCTTTTCTTGGCTCTAATTTGACGCTAAATAACTCCACCGTCTAGTTTCAAGAGCATGCAATACTTGGAAGCTTCTGAATTCAGAAATTAAAAAAAAAAAAGTGCTTTTTCTAGTTTCCACTGCTCCTTCCGTGACTCAAATCTATTATTTATAAATATATCCCACACTATGATGGCTAATCAATTTTGCCAGCTCAAAAGGCTCTGGCATTTTTTAATAGAATTATCCATTGCTGTATTTTCTTATATAAAGGCTTCATCAGTTCAATTTCATCATCACCATTCACCATCTTCTCCTCATCTCTGTTTACATACACCTGATCTCTACATTTCGTTTCCATTCATCTTTTTTTTTCTCATAACCGCGAACATATCTAGAGACACCCGCACCTATCTTATTGCCCATATTTGAGAATTTCAAAATTAAACTTTCTCGTAGGTTTCAAACCTAAGACCTCAAGGTCGCTCGAAACTAGTTTCCACTCATCTTTGGCCACAGCAAATCATGTTTTCGTCTCACAAAGCTTCAACAATGCTCGTACTGTCCTTATTCATGGCTTCAGTAATGGCTGCAACAGCCGGAAACTTTCTCCAAGAGGTTGATATCACTTGGGGTGGCCCACGCGCCAAGATACTCGATGGAGGCCGACACCTCACCCTCTCGCTCGACAAAGATTCAGGGTCTGGTTTCCAATCCAAGAAGGAGTACTTATTTGGAAGGTTTGACGTGCAAATCAAGTTGGTGCCTGGAAACTCTGCTGGTACCGTAACCACCTTTTATGTAAGTTTTAACATGAACTCTCATACACTACGTAATCAAATTTAATTCCTCCCTTGTAAATATATCTGACTCAATCTTTTCTCATGGCAGTTGTCTTCTCAAGGAGCAGGACACGATGAGATTGATTTTGAATTCTTGGGCAATTCATCTGGAGATCCTTACACACTTCACACCAATGTGTACTCACAGGGAAAAGGAAATAGAGAACAACAATTTCACCTTTGGTTTGATCCTACAAAGGCGTTTCACACATACTCCATTGACTGGACCCCACAAAGTATCAAGTAAGTGTTAGTTCAATTTTTAATCTTTAATTTTCTAAAACATTTTTTTCGGTAGAGGGATTCGAATTCAAGACCTCCAATCATTGGGTATACATTATACACAGATGCCGCTCAGCTAACAAAACCTTTTTTTTTTCCATTTTCAGGTTTTTGGTAGATAACATTCCCATAAGGGTGTTCAGAAATTGGGAATCAATTGGCATTCCATATCCAAAAGGCCAACCTATGAGAGTTTATTCAAGTCTATGGAATGCAGATGATTGGGCAACAAGAGGAGGACTAGTGAAGACCGATTGGACACATGCCCCTTTCACTGCATCGTATAGCAATATCAATGTTAATGCATGTGCTGTGTCATCTGGGTCATCATCTTGTGGATCCAAGTTTACCAATTCCAAGCAAAGTGGAACACAAAATGATCAAGGACTAGATGCTAAGAGTAGGAACAGAATGCGATGGGTGCAGACAAAATACATGATTTATAATTACTGCACTGACCTTAAAAGATTTCCTCAAGGTGTTTCAGCTGAATGTAAGCGCTCAAGGTTTCTGTGAGAGATTGCTAGCCATCTCAACCCATTTCAGGATTGTTTCATTGTTTCTTGTATTGTCAGTTCTAAGCTCATTCATGTAATTCTTTATTCTTTTTTTGCTTATAATGAATTCCAAATAAAAGCGCATTATTCTTTTTACCTCTTGTTCTTCATTAGTAGCAATTCCTCCTCTATCCAGGCACGAACACAAGGATTCTCTCACTGCCTCTTTATCAGACACCAACAACCAACTATGATTCTAATATCCCCCCAAATTGCAGGCCAATAAACAACGTGATGATGACTCTAATCCATATGTCACTTGAAAGACTTGAACAATGATTAAGACTACACCATGACTTGGGAAGGGAGAACAAAAAAGAGTGGTTGAAATATGAACACCACTCACTAACCTAGGAGACACATCTCAATTCAGAATGAAAGAACAGGCAATTCATTAAAAATTCAGAACATATAGGATCACATCGAGTTTCTTAATGTCTGTAGTTGTTTTTTTTTTTTTTTTTTTTTTTTTTTTTTTCATTTCAAACCCCTTATAGCCTAGGATTTGGATCGGGAGTTGAAATCCAGATTCGGCCCATACCTTACCTACTTTCCTTAAACTACTCTCCTCGCAGACCGTTAAGAGTGTTAGTCCATTGGCCTTCCCATTTAGGTTAGTATAATGTGGTTTTGTATGATTAGGTTTTGCATTGGGCCTTCCCATTCTATCAACTTCTTCAATGAATTCTATCCTTTCATCCATGGCTTCCCTGCTCAAATCATCACAAACGGGGTCCTTTCACCATGTTTTATCCTCATTCACACGTTTCTACCAAAAATTATCAGATAGTCATGCAACCTAGAATTACTCCAAATTAAGTATGCTTAAATGTCAAGTTCCACCGATTGAGCCACCGAAAACGGTGCATTCTGTGGTACGGTTCATTCATATACTCTTTCTAACCAACGCATCAGGTAGTAGGTTATTACATTATATCAGATAAGATCAACAAAAGCACTGAAATATGAAAATATCTAAAGATTCTTACAATTTTCCCGTAAAAAAAAACAGAATCTATAAGCCTATGAGCATACTTGAAAGCGTAAAAATCATCCCATGAAGAAACGTACCTACAGAGAGCTCCTCAAGGTTCATCCAGCCAAATAAGTCACATTTCAGCATTTTTCCGCTTCTTAATTTTTGTTCTTCACTTTTTGTTCTTCACATTAGCATATAATACCTCCTTCTGATCTTGTATCAACGTCGTCTTCAACTTCTTGAGCTTTGACATTCGCTTCTCCCACAACGCTCGTTACTGAATTCTCCATCTCCGCCGCCAATTTCTGAATTCTTTTTTTTCTTTTTTCATCGCCGTTCTGATTCATAATCACGTCCAAGTAATTGGGCTTCCGCGCCACCTTACTAAATTTATAATTATTCAATTTGTTTTTTTATGTGTTAAATTAGACTTACACCCACATATCACTTCTAACTTTAAATTGTTAACTAATTATACTTAACTTTGGAGTTTATATAATCGAGCCACTAAAATAAATTATTAAGTCTTTTAACTAATTAGCGTTTGAATAACACATCTTGTACTTACTAATATATTTAGAATACTAGTTGAGCTATTTTTTAAGGTTTCCTTATGATTTTAGTAAGGTTCGTTATTTCATAAGTAAACAAATTTAATCTGTTAAATGGAATGGTAATTTAACCCATAAAAAGTAAATTGAATTATTTAAAAAACTTTAACAATTGTAAATTACTTAATAAGGTGGTGTAGTCCTTATAATTAATATTCATTCCCATAATCATTATTACTTTTTCTTGTACACGTAAATGAGTAGGGATGTTCTACTTACCCATTTTAAAATTAGATTATATCTAATAGTGTCACATCATCAAAATATATGTAAGTTTTCTTAAACATTCATGTGTAGGGAAGCTCTACATTTTGATAATGTGACACTGTTGGCTGCCGCAAAAATTCATACACATATAAGAAGTGTTTATATGAGGTTTTAGATTAGGATTTAGTGGGAGGAATGGGGTTATTTTGAATAGTAGTCAGGTTAAATCCTCCATAAATTCAACAAACATACATCCTCCTAGAACTTTACATTTTCATTTTGATTACATCATCAAAATGTATACATTTATGTGTAAGGGAGTTTCACTCACTTAGATTTAGATTGTTACCTTTTATTTTTTTTATTTTTTAATGTAAATTGAACCTCACAATAACTAACATTATTTAGGGTGTTACAAAATCGGATTATGGCGTCTCCATACAACAAAATACATCACTCAGATCTATCATCAATTTTGGCTAGGGCTGGTGGGGAATTGTTCTTCATGGAAGGGGATGATTCTTTGTACAGAAACAATTCAAATTTTGGAGGGTAAAGGCCTTTACAAACTCCTGAGACGGCAATAATGACAAGGGATAGATGTTGTAGGTACATATTTTTATATTGTGCTATTTTCAGGATATGTTGCCATATAGAAACAAATGTACCATAATTTTTTACAATTTAACAAAATATCATTTAAATTTTAAAATAAATTTAAATTTTAAAAAAAATTACTTTAAACAATTAAGAATGAACTCGAAATGTAGAAATCAATTTTTAACTTTTTTTAAAGGTCCAAATCAATTTTTAATCTAACCCATATATGTGTGTGTGTAAGCACTATTTTGTTATGATTTCATTTGATCATCATGTTTTATTTTATAGATTTTTAAGAAGGAGAGATACATGTTTTATGTTGTTTTTTTTAGGAGATACATGTTTGATGTATAACCCAAAAGATAGGAATCAAACCTACTCCTCTATATATATATATATATATATATATATATATATATATAGATCAAAACGAAGGAATGAGAAAAATTCTCTTTAATTCATGTTTGAGTTTATCAACGATCATTTTTTATTCTTCTTATAATCCCTACTCATTTTCTCTATACATTTCATTTCCTTTATATCTACTTTTCATTCTTCATATAAGCAATATTTTATTTCTTCGTAATTATTCTTAGCACTTGTAACCATTGTTATTATAATCATTTCATTCACCTCAGATAGAATCATTTTTTTCTCGTATTCTCATTCTTCTATTATTGTTCTTTCTCTTCTTGTCCCAAAGATTCTAATGTGCTTTTGGCTTTGGGTTTAATCATTATTTTTTTCTTTTTCTTTTTTGAGTTACAACAATTGGAAGTTAGAGGAATCGAACCCATAACCTTCTGATTCATGAGTCATACTAATGTCGTTGAACTATTACTCATTTAGCCGGTATAATCATTCTCACATAACACTCTCACATGATCATTATTTATTCACCTCAAAACATTAATTGATTGGGCTTAATGTGCCAGAAACTAGAGGAAGTAACCCAAACTGGAGCCCAATGAATGCATGGGCTAAATTGACTGCAAATTTTGCAATTTCTTTCAACTCCATATTATCAACATCAGCTTTGAACATCACTCTCTTTCTCTTTCTTACTCAGCTGAGTCAGTATCAAGATCCACCAAAACTACTTTCTGAGGAGGAAATTTAAGGAGAAAGACTCTCCTTAAGATATATGTGGCACTTCTTTGTATCACAAAAAAATTTGTTTCAACAATATTAAAAGAAAGTGGAAAAAAAAAAATGTGGCACCAAAAAGTGTCACATATGTCTTAAGGATAGATTACCTCCTTATTCATACAGAAGCAAATATTCGGAACGTTTTTTTTTTGTTGAAGATTCCGAGACCATTTTTTTAACCGTACCATTCCCCTTTCACTTTCGTACAAAACCAAACAACATTAATTATAAATAATAATAATAAATACTTGTGTTGTTACTTTCATATTTACTTTTTTTTTTTTTTTTGGTTTGATTTTGTGTTGGGGTCAGGTTTCCCCATGGAAAGGCATGAAGAGCGACAGTTGCAGAATTCAGAGAATGGTGGAAAGTAAAAATGGAGTTGAGCTTTGGCAGTCAGCGACGACATGTCGACCAACAAGACGGTGACCAGAACGACAATTCCTGAACTCAATCCAAATCAAATTCGATTATTATTATTATTATATTATTATTATTATTAATAGGGTGCGGGTGTGAACATAAATGCATTGCATGTGTACTACTGCCCATCATCATTCAATTTTTTTCTCCCTACTTCTTTGCCTCTTCAAACACCCATAAACTGCAATTTCTTCTCCCACATCGATAAAATTTTAACTTTTTACTTACTTTATTATCTATAATTATCGCGGCCATGAACTGTCCATGAATTTAGGGATCTAATTTTGAATAAGCGGCAACCGGACCCGTTGCTTTGGCTCGAATCCCTCTGGGTCTGATCATGCCTTTTTTTCTTTTTTTTTTTTCTTTTTCTGCTCAATCATTCATACAACCCCCCGAGATAAAGTTCTTCAATTTCCTTTTTTTTTCTTTTCTTTTCTAAAAAGGTCAATATTTTAATAGCTAAAATGAAGGTCCTTGATGACTTGTAAAAAAGTTAGATTATTTTATATTTCAAAATCATTGACGATGTGTCGGTTTTAATTGTTGTAAAACGTTAGATTATTTTACATTTCAATATCCTTTTAATTTCGTGTCTGATTGTTAATGAGTTTTTTAAAAGGTTGGATAGGTCAAATATCCATTTGACAAAAAATAAATATAAATAAATAATTAATTAATTACAAATACGTTCACTTTTAAACAAATTTAACAATTATAAGCATCTTTATTTATAATAAGTATTAAACGTATTACTGACTATGAATACAAATATTTTTAAATTTAATTATATTTGTAATTATTTTATGAGAATATCTATTCAATATAATTTCTCATAAATAAATTAGTGACTTTTTATACACAAAATCAAAACTGTAGAAATTTTAGACACGTATCTTGAAGTTTAAGAATTTATTGAATAGAAGGTTACAAATTGAGGATATATTAGACATTTTTTTAATTAAAATTCATGAGTTTTTTTTTTTTTTTGTTAACAACAAAATTCATGAGTTTATTTGACACAAGTGCAAAAGTTAAGGTATTAGACTTTGTGATTTAACCAACATTTTTTTACAGCAATTTAACCAACTTTCTACATTGTGTTTAAACAATAAAAGTTTGCATAAAGTTTAAAAAGTGTCTGAATTCATCTATAACTTATTAGATTGTTTTTAAGTTTAAACGATCATTACTCTTCGAAGAAGTTTAAGAATTTGTCTGTTTTTTTTTTTTTAATATTGTTAATCTTAATTGCAAAAAATAATAATAAATAAGTAAATAAAAGTGGTTAGAGGAAATGTTGGAGAGTCGTAGGGAAATGGCCATTTTAGGCAATGAATTTATTCAATGAATGGAGGATAGGGCATTATCTCTTTCTAATTTTTTTTTTATTAAATAATAATAATTAATAATGTATAGTTTTGAGTGTGACCAAAAGAGAGAGACATGTTGCACTAAAATGAAAGGGAAAAAGTTGAATCAAAAGTTTGGTAGCCAAAAGCTTTATTTAATTATTCAACTTCTTTAAACAAATAAAGCAAAACTTGTCTCTTTTTTATGTGGTAACTTTTCATTGGTTGTATATATCATACTTACTGAGTAAATAAATTTAATTAACATTTTTAATTCACTACATAAAAGTATGGAGTTTCTACCCACACTCATGAAGAATAAAAATTCTTTTTTTTTTCTTTTACTTAAAAATATTGGTGATCACCCTTTATCCATTTTTTTTATTTGGGGGCTTGGTAATTACATAATTCTAACTATATTATACAACAAAATATTTGGTAAATCGAACAATTTACTAAGAATTTAAATGATTAATTTCAAACCTAATCAATATTGTATCGAATGGGTCGGTGGCGCGATTGTTATCTGGTTTGGTATTAATCCATTTCCACTGCACGACCACGAGTTTTCAAGAAAAATAATCTTAATTATCATAAAATTATATTTTAGTTTTTTCTTTTAAGAAAAAAACTATAATTTAATCCAACAATATGCTAGGCAAAAAAATTTGAATGTTAATCACTCAATTTCTTTATTTTTTAAAAATTTATATTAATCGCTCGATTTAAAGTTACATATCTTAATCAATTAATTATATAAGCATAATTCTCCAATAGTATTTGTTGAACGCCCATCTTTTTAATAGTTTTTAAAGGATGGTTAGAAACAAAGTATTAATATCTTTATGTCTCAAAAAAAAAAAAGTATTAATATCTTTACTTTTTTATTTTTTTATTTTTTGAAAATAGACGATATTTGCTTACCCATATTTTAAAAAGTCAGAGTTCATACAAATAAAAGCATTACTCGACAATTCTAAACTAATACTATACAAATCAAATTTTTACAAATTAATTACAAAAAAATACTTATTTTTCTTATAATTTCCATCTTCATTTTCTCGAAGTAAGTGCTACCCTTTGAATTTCAAATAAAGAAAAAGAGAATAATAAGTACTAAAATGGCAGATGGTCCATTCTGAAAACTGAAATGATCAAATTGAAAGGTAAAATTTCAAAGGGACACAAACAACAAGAATGATGGGTTGATGAAAAATTGATGAAATCTCAAATAATTTCACATCTAAAACTATGATATACATATAAAGTCTGCATCATCTCCAATTATAGGACTCTTTGACTTGGGTAAATTTGAAATCTTTGGTGTCATTTTTTAAATAATATCATGAGAAATTAAATAAGAAATAAATGGGTACTAAGAATGAGTACGGATGGTGGTGAGTAATGGGGCAAAAAATAAAAAATAAAAAATAAAAAATTGTGAAGGGTTAAAAATAGAGAAAAGGGGGAGTGTTTGGATGGTGAGAAAAAGAGGAGAGAGAAAATAAAAGAAAAGAAAGTGGGAAACAAGAAAAAACATGAGGTGGCTCTAATCACATGGAGCCCCATATGCCCAACAAAACCAAATCTCTCTCTCAATCCCAATGACCAATAACCTTCTCTTGGTTTCCTTCTTGGAAGCATCACCACCACTATATCATAACTATCTTAATTATTTCATTATTCAATTTTATTTTTCTTTTCTTTTTTTTTTTAATTAACTCTAAAGTAAAGTTATTGTATATTATAATTTTAGCAAAATTTTTTTTAAAATATTATATATAAATAAATATTTTAATTTTCATTATTTTTTTTCAATTAATTTTAGTTTGATTGAAGATATTAATTTTGTAGACTTATTCAAATTATCAATTTAATTTATTTGAATCAAAATTTTGTTATATTTAATTTATTTCTAAACTTTTGATATCCATAATATTTCGTTTGTTTTATTATTTATGAAAAAAACTCCATATTATAATTAAAAAACTGATAAATATTCTAATTTTAGCTCGTATTCGTAAAACTTAAAAATTAATTAGTATTCTAAGTTTTATGGTCAATTTTAAATTTTGTTTTTTATTATATTTTCTTCGATAGATTTCACAAAATGATAAGGATGACAAATCTAATAAGATTTCTACATTGGTATGATATTGTCTATTTTGGACATAAGGATAACTTCATACAAATGAAGAAGTACCACATATGAGTTCCATTACTAATAACCTTTTTTTTTAATTGCACTTGAGCATATCTTAACTAAAATCATAGATCATTTAGAATTATACTTGAGCGCACAAGCACTTTTTCACTCGAGCACTTGTATTATAACTTATAAGCCCTCCTCACTCTAGCAATTGACTCTTACATTAGAGTACATAGAGTACAATGATGTTCAATCACGAGCACATTCAAAAGCACTCTCATCAAAGAATACAATAGGTGACTCAGTCACGAATTTAATTTTTTTCATGACTGGCTCACAAATTATTTGTTTCATATTCGAGATTTTTGATATGGTTAAGGTAGGAACATGACTAAAACCAATTGATAAAAGATGACAAACCTACCAAGATCATCATATTTGTATGATATCGTCCATTTTTTACCTAAGCTCCCATAAGTTTGTTTTTAACAACTCTCAAAATGTCTCATAACAATGAAGATATCCTCCGTTATAAATCCATTATCTATCTCCCTATTTAGGGGTGTTTAGGCCACTAACAATAAGGAAAAAAATGAGAATGAAGATGATTTTTCGTGTTTGGACCATCGAAAATCATTCTTCCTAACTTTTTTTTATTCTCTCTTCAACAACTTTTCATACATTACATCACTATTTTTCACTCACATCATATTCATTATTTTATTTTTCTCATAATCATTACTTTTATCTCAAACACAAATAATCATTCTCTCCATAATCATTACATTGACTCCAAACACAAATAACTATTACCCTCATAATCATTCTCCTTCCTATTACCATTCTCTCCTTAATCATTACCATTCTTCTTGTCCCAAAGACACAGAATGTGAGATTGTCTAACAAAATTGGGTATTAAACTTTAAGCTAAATTCGAATAAAATTAAAAATATATAAACTAAAATGATATTTCAATTTTATTTTTATATACAAATTTAGTTTGACAAGATTTCAACTTGATCTCTATGACGCTTACATGACACAATTATAAATGTGTTATTTCCTCCGTTAAAAGGTTAAATATTAAAATCTACAACTCACAAGTTGTGGGTTTTTTTTTTTAGTACTTGTTCGGATTTTATTGTTATTCGTTCATTTAAAAATGGAAAAGAAAGAAGAAGGAAAAAAAAAACTGTACTACATTCCTATCTATATAAAACAAATTATTCAAAAAAAAAATTTAAAAACAAGTTTTTGAAAGTTATTATTATTTTTTTTATATATAAATTATTAAAACATGGCTCCATTATTTTTTAATATAATAATATTTTATCATAAAAATTTTAAACTTACTAATCTCTTAGTTATCAAATTGTACATAATATCATTAAAGTTTTATTTCTCTCAACAACATGGCTCAAATTTTCAAAAACATATATAATAATTAAGGTTTCAAACTAGTCCTTACAATTCCAAAATCAAATTGTTGCCCTAAACTATTCAAATCATTATGAATTATATATCTCTATATATATTTTAGACAATAGGGTTTTACTTAATAGGAAAGTAGGTAAATTTGAGGTGATTTTAAGAAAATGTTATATTGTATGAGAAGATACGAGTGGTTGTAGCAAAAAAAAAAAACAAAAATCACTTGGATTTAAGGAGTTGGTTGTAATAGAGTTTTAGAAAACTCTCTTTAAATGAAGGGATTATTAGTGGTTAAAGTAAAATGATATTGTATTTGAAGGATTTATGGAAAGTATATATAGGCTTTTTGGAGGGTTTATGAAAGTTCAAGGTATTGGGGGGTTTTAAGGGAATAGTTTAAGAGGTTTTTTGGGCTTTTTCATTCACTCGTGGAGTTGGGTAGTTCTCTATCCAACTCCTCCAATCTAGAGATGTCCACGAGTTGAGGTGAGGCAGAAAATGACTTCTTTGTCTTTATTCTGCCATCAAATACAATCTTTGTCTTCGTGAAATTCATCATTTTTTTTAATAAAGATTATTTATGGGAGATTGACAGTGATTTGGTTTTGAGAATTTCGGCTTTTTTTTTTTCTAATCTTAATATTTATAAGTATTTTTTAAATCAATAATATTTTTAAATAGTTAATTTTACATGAAAATGTTTTATATTAATCTTCAATGGTATAGTTAATTATTAAAAAAACATACATTAAAATAAATATTTTACAAACAAAAATTATATCTAAAAAATAAATTGATAAAATAGAAAAAGAGAAATATTTTTAAAATAAAAAATAAAATGTAAACATGTCGACTAGGAAAAAGAATACATTTTTCGTCCCTATGGTGAGATTCTCCTCCATTCCAGCCTAAACACGAATTCACCACCATTAAAATAAGAAAATAGACATCTCTACTCTAATTCCCTCTATTCGAAAACTTCTATGTAATATTGAATTGATATATTTTTATTTGGATTATGGTGCGAATCGACTATATTTAATTAAGATAAGATAAAGTAAAATTAAAAAATGTAGATTTTTGTAGTGAGTAATATAACAAAAACTAAACCATTGAACCACCTTATAATTTTCTAAAATTTTATTGAGGAAATGGAAAAAACCAAATGAGATATTGTGTGTGTGTGTGTAATATTGAATTAATTTGGATGTAATTGGGATTAATGATTAATTAAGGATGGGGAAATAGAAAAAAAAGAAAATGTTTGGGGGGCTCAAGAGTGGAGTGGTGGGGTAGTTGAATAATGCCACGTGGAAACCATGCTAAGGGGGTAGTAGTAGTGATATAGATAGAGATCATAGGATGGATGAGGGGGAGAGTGGGTTGGCACATGGGATGGTGTTGCCTTCAAGAAAATCATGTGATCACATGTGCTTTCTCTCTCTCTTTTTTTATTTTTTATTTTTTAATTTTTCTTTCCTTTCTTTTTGTGGGCCCATTCTCTTTCTAACGTGTAACTCCACGCGCCCTCACTTCTTATCCATTGCGCCTTGGTCTTTCAAACCCCGCCCCGATCTCGAAGAAAAATAAAATAGAGAATTTTTTTGGAGACGTAGATTGAATTTTATGGTAGGGACGAGGATGAAGAAGTCGTTTTTCGGCCCTGTCCCGCTACATGTACATCTCTACTTTCTTATGGTAGGGACGAGGATGAAGAAGCCATTTTTCAGCCCTGTCCCACTACGTGTACATCTTTACTTGCTTCTTTATATATATATATATTTTTTTTTAAATTCTACCGAATTATTTTGGATGTTCTCTATATTTGAGTTTTAGTTTTAATTTAATTTTTATATTTTAAAATTAAAAAAATTTATTCATAACATTATAATAGTGATCATTTTTTTTTTTAGAATTAATAGTAATCACTTTTAATTTTTATGCAAATTTAAGTTTACTTTAATATTTAATTTTTCATTAAAAATTAATTTTTTGTGAAAATTAAAATAATTAAATTATTTTATTAATGTACTAAAAATTAAAATTAGTTCAATCATTATTTTAGTCAACATTAATCATTTTATTATAATAGAAATAAAAAGTGAGAACTAAGTGAAATATCAATTTTAAAATTTGAAGACCAAATTAAAATTAGATTCTAAATTTAAGAACTAAAAAAAAATCAATTATTTTTTTAATAAGCCAAACATTTTTGTCCTATATTAGTTAAATGAGAAGGAATATGAAAAGTATATAAATATTGACAATTATCTTTATTGATATGTGATTTCTTGAATTAAACAACAAAAGAAAAATTAGACAATATCATATTAAATTGGGTAATAATTTTCTTTTATTCAATAATAATAATACCAGGTGGAGAATACACAACTATATAACACTAAACCAAAGCAAAAGGTGAACTTTTAATTTTATATTTTAATTTCGTTCTTTCCACTTTTAAGATTATTCATCAAACTTTTCAAAGATTTAATTTAACCATTATATTGCCCTTAGGTTTATGTCATGTTGGTAACTAAACTTTTTAAATGTTTAGTTTAATCCTTAACTTTGAAAACAACCATTTAAATCATTACATTTGTTCTAAATTTAGAAAATATTGATAGGTAAATTCAAAGTAGGCAGTATTCTATGTTATAAAAAATAGGTCTTAAATATAGATTATCAAGCAAACCGTTAAAAAAAAAAAAAAAAAAAAAGATAAGTAAATATCATTAATTGAATATATAACTATTAAATAGTATGAAATTTTATCTCAAAGAAGATGTGTTTTTAGTTCATTATTCTTAAATTAGATTCTAATTATATTTTTAGATTGGAATTATATTTATTTTGAATTGAATGATACCAAAAGTTACATCTTAAAGTTAGTAAGAGATGAATGTGATAGCTTATACATCTTATAATTGATAGAAAACTCTCTCATTTGTAATGAGGATTCACAACTATAACTTCTTAATTACTCAAAAATCTCTCATTACTAATCAACATCATAATAATCATCGAATGGATACTAATATATCAATCTTTAAAACACACCATTAAAAAAAAGTAGTAGATAAATAGATATTAAGTATAACAAAACAGTCACAAAATAATATACTTAAACAAATATTATTATAATCAATAAAAAAAACATAATTTTTTGTTTTGAGTTTAAATTTGAATGGAAGACCACAAAACTCTATGTATACAGGATTACCACTTTCAAATAAAATAATATTAATCTTCATAATCGAATTCGATCGTAGAGTTTAATTGAATTACACTAGTCAACTAAGGCAATACGTCATCAATTATTTGAGTGACTAAAACATAGTTTAACTATTAAAAGATATGCAAAATTTGAATCCTTCCTTATTTTGTTTGAATTCAACAACAACAAAAAAAATTCTGATTTTATAAATATATATATATATATATTTGAAATGCATGATTGTAATTATATAAACTGGATACTAATATAAATAATTAAATTTAAGAAATTGGTAAAATACGAAAAAAAATCTAATTTGGAAAATAGATGATAATACAAGTGGTAAAAAAAACATATTATTTGAATGAAATAGTTAGAATTTGATTTTATTCTTTTAGGTATTTATTTAGTTCCGGATAATATGCATCAGGTGAAAGAAAGCTCAGTCGCGTACGGCGGCGATTGAATTCCACAAAACTCCAAAAGGCAGAGAGAGAGAGAGTTTGGACAAAAATGGTGGGCCCCACAGCTTCGTTGGCATTGACATTTTCAGACCTCAACACAATAATTTAACCCTCCCTTTCTTCTTCTTCTTCTTCATCTCTACTACCCATTCTTCTCTTCTTGCTTGCAGCCATGGACAAATCTCGAATTCAGCCTCATCTCAAACGAACCCCCACCATCAACCGCTCCAAAACCCTAATCCTCAACGCATTGCACAAATCCTCCCTCCGCCGCCGCCACCGCCGCACCTGCCGGAAATCCACCCGCATTGCCGACGAGAAAGACGCCGTCGAACGCAAGATTCGCGCCTTGCAGAGCATCGTCCCCGGAGGAGAATCTCTTGGAGTTGATAAGCTGTTTGAACAGACGGCGGAATATATTATGAATTTGCAGCATCAAGTGAAAGCCATGAGAGCGCTCTCTAGCTTTTTTGAGAGCTTGGAGACCGAGAAATGCAAGCGCGGAGGTTGAAGAAGAAGATGAGCTTTACTGATCTTCTTTTTTTTTTATTATTATTTTTTTTAATTTCGATTTTTAAATTTTCTTTCTCTGTTAGATGCGGAGTAGGATTTGGAATGTTTTTTTTGTTTTTTTTCCTGTTTATGATCATCGTCATCATCATTAAATCTGTGTAACTTTCTAATGAAATAGAAAATCAAATTCCACATGGATGTAGAGTATTATTAACAAATTAATTTGGATGAGAGTTCGACAATCTGATTTTTGCAGTTTCAAAATTGGAGGAATTGAAATTTGTGTGCCAGCTTAATTCTACCAAAAAAGTAGATTTCTAAATAATTTCAAATCCTAGATTTAGATTTTTGGATTAGTCATCGTTTAATAAACTAATTTACTTTAAAATTAAAAAGAAAGAAAAACTTCCATTTAGGTAAGAAAATTTGTTCATACATACCAGTTGTTTTTGTTTATATACATTTTCCATATCCGTGACAATTAGTTCTCAATGTTTATAATTTTTTTTTCCTTTTTATTTTTTGTTGGAATCTAGCCTATGTTGCCATAATTTACATGTATTCTCATTTTGTATCTCCCAATGCTCTCACTGTGTATCATGTGAAAATAATGTTATTATGCATAAATTGACTCCAATAATCACATATATAAATATATATATATATATATCATTATTATACTAAAAAAATAGCAATCCTTAGTTTAACTGCTTGAGTGGGCTGATTATCCCAACTGTAATTAAAATAAGGTTAAAATCCAGTTGTTGTACTAAAAAAAATCTTTGAATTTCTACCTTTAGTTACTTAATTTTTTTTTTTTTTTTTTGTGTGTGTATAAATTGTGTTGAAGTAGAGTTTTCCCTATTTGGGTAATAATATTATTACTTTCGTATACATTTTTTGACAATCGTAATCATTTAACATGCCAAAATTTAATCTTAACGAAATGGGTTTAAATGAGATTGTTCTTCATAAAAAGAATAAATACTAAACATAAATTAATACCAACAGGAAAACTCATTTGAGATGGCCCTTTACTTAGAGGTCCACAATTCCTCAATAGGTCAAAAATACCTATATATGCTTAAAAAATTTATCAAATGTGGGCCCACATTTTATTGTTTTAAGCTATCATTCAATAAGCTCAGCTTCATCTTCAATGGCCAATAAGTTGATGGTAAGTTTTGAAGTCTGAAACACACAGTTCAGTTGTGTTATGAAAGCCTGCCACTCAAGAAGTTATAAAGAGATCCAATAAATGAACTTTAATAATTTTCTACTCTAATTCAAACTCTAGTGCAAATAATGACCAAGGTTGAGAACTGTAGCAATCAGAAGCATGCATCCTGCCAATTAACTATTTTATACAAACAAGCTGTGGATAAAATAGCATCTTCTTAATGACAAAAAGCTTTCTAACAACTAAACACAAGAAATCCAACTGGAAAATTCGAGTCATCGAACATCGAAGAAACCCATTTTGGAGTAGACTCTTCCCCAAAACACAGATCGAAAATTCGGTCATATTGCTTAAATTACTAATACATTCCCGTCATACCATACTCGACCGTGCCTGTGTTTCTATGGGCCGTGAAAGTTGCAGCAGCAATGGCTCCAGCATCATATTGAGTGTTTGCCTGCAAACGTGCAGCACGGCCGTTGTTTCCAGCCTTGTGCACGCCTACACGTGCCATAAAAAAAGGATTTGAGAAAGCACTAGTAGCTGCTGTATCTGCTGCTAATTTGGCCGTCATTGCACATCGAGGGGCTTGTTTGCATTGTAAGGAAGTGTCTTTCTCAGCCCCTGTTGCTGATCTTTCTTCGTTTTGACCGCGAGATTGCTGGTAATAATATGTTGGATGGATAGCATGAGAAGGGAGGGCACTTCTAATTAAGATTCTAGGGTCGTAGGCATCTTTAGCGATACTTCCACTATCGTACGGCATGACCGGGCCCGAAATTCTTCCAGGCTTGGCTAAACAAAGTTACAAAGTAGAACAGGTGGGTTCAAATGTAAGTTATGAGGATCAGACTGTTGGAAGTAAGCAACAACAATGATAGGATGGTACTTAAAAAAGACCTTGAGTAGCAGCAATCCTCTGTGCTGCTGGATCTCTGTAATGCTGGTTGCCATATGACCCTGTTGGCGTATATCGATCTTTTAAAGGAACAATATTCGACGTTGCTTTAGGAGGAATGGTATTCGACTGCACCGAAGACCTGGTAGCATGAACAGATTGGAAACAAATTTATCAACATAATTGATCACATCTGAAGCCATGAGCATCTTAGGAGGTGTTTGTTTGTCAATTTTAAAGAGAATTTACATTTAGCATTTACTGACTATTCCTCAAAACACCACATCCAAACGAGCTATTGTAACTATTCAAAACAACTCCTCATTTCTAATCATTCATTTTTAACTACTCAAAATAACTCATTTTTAATCATTCATTTTTAACTACTCAAAATAACTCCTCATTTCAAATCCATATCCCAAAAACTATCTTCTCTAGCTAATCCACTAAAAAAACTACATCCAAACAGTTTTTTACTGCAACTACTCTATAAAAATCTACATCCAAATGAACTATTACAAAAACTTGAATTTTCTAACTACTCAAAATAACTTCTCATCCAAACACCTCCTTAAAGTGATGTTTACCTAGGAAGAGATGCATGCTTTCTTTCTAGAGGATACACTGGTCCATTTTTGCCTCCATTCTCTTCAAGATGAGCAAATTGTTTTTTGAACTGATCGAGTGCACTGCACGAGTAGAAACATGGACCAGAAATCAGAGTCAGGAATATCCACTTAATCAACTTCACCATTTGGAAATCTAAATAGAGAAAGCATTAAGGACCTTGGAAAAAGAAAATTTGATCTCTCAATTCCATTTAAGTAGTCTTTCAGCAGTTGAGGATGGTATTCAAGTATCTCCCGGAAAATTAGCTCACGAATGTCGTCCTTCGTGACTTTTCTCCTCTCGAATTCAAACTCCACCTTCGAGATTGGCGGGCAAGAAGGTTCCCTCTCAACTTTCGCCAGCCCCTTAAAGTAAGGATCTGCTAATGCCTGATTGCAAATGCAATATTTTCCACGTTAGCTTGCGGCTAATTTAAGATTTGAAGCATATAAGAATGGTTTCTAGATTTGCTCGACATAATACTATAAATTAGTGGATAACCCAAACACTAGATAAATAAAATCAAAGAGTACATAACAAAGGTGTCAAGGTAATAATGTAGATAACCAAACATATAGCAGCAGACCTCTTCAGCAGTAGGTCGATCCTTTGGATCAAAGGCGAGCAACCGTTGTAGTAATTGCAGTGCTAGAGGATCCGCATTTGGGAACTTCTGTGAAAAGGGTATAGGCTGCTTCTTCCTCATAGTAGTTAAGTACCTCCTGGCCTTTTCATTTCTTACCTAAGGAAACACATTGAAAATTGATAGTAATGTCAACTTTATGCCAAAAGATTCAAAAGATCAAAACTTATTCACAGCATACCCGAGAAATAGTATCTAATGAGGGCGTTCCAAGGAGATCTGTCATCAAGTCAAGCTGATGAACAACATTTTTACCGGGAAAAAGTGGTTTTCCAGTCAGTACTTCGGCAAATATGCAGCCAATACTCCATATGTCGATGGCAGAAGTATACTATATGAAGACAAAAAAAAGTCCACATTAGGCACAAAGAAGAAATTAGCAGTCACCAAATGAGGAATATCATTATTTTTTGAGGAATATTTGCATGCTGCCTCTAAATCTTAGCCATCCATTTTTTTTATTTTTTTCTTTTAAATGATTATTCTTCAAAATTGGATGGCTAAGATTTAGCCACCTTAGTGGTGGCATGCTGCTATTCCTCTTATGTTTTTGTATAAAAAAGATCAGAATTGTCATTTGCGGACTGTTGTAGCCTAAACCACGAAGGAGAAAGCTTTCCAAAAACTATGCAAAGTGAGTAATCATCATGGAGACCTAGTGGTCAAATAAGGGCTTAAGAATCTACAAGTTATGGGTTCAAACTGTGGTGGTCACCTACTCTATCTAGGAATTAATATTCTATAGGTTCCTTAACAACCAAATGTAGTAGGATTAGACGGTTATCTAGCGAGAATAGTTGAAGTGGGTATAAGCTAGCCCAAGCGCTCATATATGTATAAATAAAGTATATCATGCAAAGTAAGCTAATACAAGAGACTATGTTCATAAAGGAATGAACAACTAACTAAACCATTTAACCAAAAATATCACTACAACAGTGAGAAAGCGAATATTCATCACATCTGGCAAGTACAAACAACTGAGGTTATTATAACAAAAGCTCAATTTACTTCGTTTCATTTAGGTCTAGATATTTTTTGAGATTCAAGATTATCTAGATTACTTGTTTGGAAGAAGCTAGCTAAGTTACTAGGGACGGGCCAGTGGTGTCCCACGTATTAGGGGAGCAAAGCTCCAATTCTCGGTCATTAAAAAAATGCTAAGTTAAGAATCCAAGTTAGAATGTTCTACAGTATATGTTCAAGAAATGCAATCAAGATAACAAACCTTAGAGAAGAAAGAACCACATAGCTCTGGAGCCCTATACCATCTAGTAGCAACATAGTCCTGCAAGTACCATCACATGCTATAAGCTTCAATGTCTACATACATATATATGCAGAATTTCTATTATATCGAACATGAATATACTAGTATATTAATTGGCCTACCGTCCAAAATATTGTTGTCGGGGTGTCACTAAAAGCAACTCTAGCCAATCCAAAATCACATATTTTGAGTTTGCAATTTGCATTTGCCAATATATTCTTTGGTTTTAAATCCCGATGGTAGACACTTGCTGCAGTAATGTAGATCAAAATCAGATAGTTTACACGTTATATGTAACTGCTGCCATACTTACTTCAGACAACATATCTCCACAAAAACAGAATACCGAAGATATGGCAATAGAAAAAGGTTAATGATGGGTAGTGCACATGCTATACCATGAGAAACAACAAACACCCCATCTAGCTCAAAAGAGAGTGGGACAACAAATTACAATCATCACAACAACACTCTAGCTTCTTACTGAAAGTTCAATATTTTATCGCAAAAAAAGCAACTCAACAAGACTAAAAATTAAATTAGGTAAAGTGTTAATGCAATAGATATCTAAGCACCTGTGTGAATAAATTTCAGTGCACGGAGAAGCTGGTAAAGGAAAAATTGGTAGTGCTCTTTTGTTAAATCATCATTGGCCTTGATGACTTGATGCAAATCTGATTCCATCAACTCAAACACAACAAAGATATCTTTGAACCCCCTACGAGAAGGTGGTAACATAATGTGTTTGATCTCAACAATATCGGGATGACGTAGAAGTCTGAGCAGCTTTATCTCACGAAGAATACGGGCAGCATCCGATACATGATCAAAAATATCATTAATCTTCTTGATTGCCACTTTTTCATTAGTGAGAGTGTCAACGGCTGAACAAACCACACCATAACTCCCCTTCCCAATAACTTCCTGGATTTTGAATCTGTTGACATCCCCATATTCAGAGAAAAAGTCCAATTCTGCAGAATTCTGTCAAGTCACACAGAAATCCATCTACATTAAGATACATGATACTCCATATACATACACTAAATTCATAACCAGCAAAAAACAAAACAACCGACCAGCCAAGAGAGTTGAAAAATTACATGAAATTTTTTTGGTGCAACTTTGTAATGGGACATCAGTAAATGGTATGGGATTCACTAAAAACCAGAATAAGGAAAAAAGACATGACATCTAAATGAACAAAACAGAAGTAAATTCATCAAGTGAATTATGCAAAAAGTACTTTATGACAATAGAAATGATATCTACAGCTGCAAATTCAATGGGTAACATACATAATCTATTCCTTTAATCAAAACCCAATGTATAAACTCATATAACCACCTAATTTTCACTTCAAATTCATGTTGAAACTATCATATAAACAATCATCAGATAGAAATACTCTCATATAACTTTTAGGGAAAAAAAGATACAAGGCATCAAAGATGAATCTCATTATATAACAACAAAAGAGAGGGAGAGAAACAAAATTCCACCTTCTTACGGTGATCGGTCTGCATTTCCCTAAACTTTCAAACCCAGCTTCAAGAACAGTGAACACACAAAATCTAAAATCCAGTTAAGCACCAAAAACAGAAAACCCCAATTTTTAATTGACAAAAAGAAGACTCAACTCAACCACATTTGCCCCATCTACCCCTGCTCCTGATCACAAACCCACAATCCCTTCTTATGCTCCTTCCCGAATCCTCCACGGAACATAATAAAATTATCCAAATCAAATCCCTCATACACTTCCCCACCTGAAATCCCAAAAAATCAATCACCAACCCAGATGAACCAACACCACCAGTTACCATAAAGTAACCAAAATCAGACCGATTATAGAACCCTTTTGCATCCTACTCGATGAATGGCCACGACCCAGTTGCTCAGCGATGAAGAACAGGGGAATCTGAAATCTAGAGGCAGCTAATCGGAGATTGGGAAGAAGAAAAGGGTCTTGAGATGAGAGTTGGATGTATATAACAGGATAATTTCAAGTGAAAAAGCAGAAATCTAGGAACCCTTTTTGTTGCTTTGAATTGGCGTTGTTCTTTAGGCTCCGTAGATTCGCCCAAAACGTAAGGATAAGGATTGATGGACGGTGGAAATACAAAGAAGTCTCTGCATTTTGGGGAACAGTGATCAGAGAAATCAGCAACTTTTCCCAAAGAGAATCCTAATTTTACTTCAGAATTGGAAATGGTGAACTCAAAATTTAGGGCTTTTTTGGTAGCCCAATCACAAATTTTTTTTCCTTTTTCTTTTTATTTCAACAAGATTTGAGATGGGAACTATGATTTTTTTTTTTTTTTTTTTTTTTTAAGTATTTATTTGAATTTACGATTGAGAATACTAATTATTGTTAGGTTAAGATAATTTTGATATGAATTAATGAGCTCTTATTAGTAGACTATCACATCAAAACCAAATTAATACATATATAGAAAATAAGTACCGAATGAGTCGGTGACACGATTGATTATCTGGTTCGGTGTTAATTCATTTTCACTCCACAGTCACGAGTTTCACATAACATATATTTGAGATTAACAATTTCCTCTTTCCTATTATAATAACATATACCTAAAAGAATGTTTATCATAACTTCTTTTTTTATAATAATTACATCCCAAATTTTATCTTCATAACCTTTCTTATAATAATCAACACTTCAAACACAGTTATCTGCAGTCTTTAATAACCTTTGGTTTATTATTGCCTAATGTTTCCACCATTAAGTGATCTAATGGTTAAAAAGTGCTTGAAAATCTAAGAAATAATTAATTCAATTTATGGCAGTCATCTACCTAAAAATTAATTTTTTATGAGGTTGGCACCAAATACTATAGAATTAAACGATATTTCCTATAAAAATAGTTGAAGTACACATAACTTGACACGAATTTTAATTGATATAAAAATCATCATAGAATGGTTCAAGTAGTCTAGGAGAGACTTGTAGTGCTTAAGATGATGAGTTCAATTCATGTTGTCTATCTACCTAGGAATTAGTTTCTTACAAATTTTCTTGACATTCAAATGTTTGAGGTGCACGTATGCTGCCTACGGTTAGCATTTACACATTCATTATTTGTTATTTCCCATAAGTCATCCAATTCTTAGGAAATTGAGTTATCAATTTTAAATGACTAATGGACATAGCACATGGCAACTTGGAAATCAACGATGACCGACGCTTTACAAAACCACAAACCTTTCTTCACTTAATAATTAGCTTGCATCATCTTTCCCACTTTAAGCATATTATTATCAGTTTTTTTTTTTTAAAAATTAAAATTTTTTTACTTCTGAAACTAAAAATACCTTTTCTTGTGTTCACTTTTTGGCTTTGATCTTCGTCATTTACTACCTAATTTGTCAAAAAAAATTTCAGTTCAATTAACTTAGACCTTAATTCAAACCGGATTTAACATATGATTTATTGTCATTGTCGTTTTCTGTCTTATCGTGTTACGTTTTGATTATCATTTCTATTATTATGTGATGAATTGGTTGGTGAATTTTGGTAATAGAACCCATCAGAATTTAGACCTTTCATCTAACCTAATTATTGTGAACTGTGTTAATTATATTTAGTTTAATAAATATAATAATCTTATTTGGTTAATTAAGATGACTGAATTGACTTTTCTTGCCCCCACATAATGTCGAAGTAGATTATCTTATTCCACCAACGTTTCTTGCGCTGCTAAATTTAGATTTTTTGTTGTGATTTTTAAATATTTTATTTTGTGTATAAACCAAATTAACAAGAAATCTGTCGTTGTTGCTTGTTATATTTGGATATCCAAGAAATAAATCATTTGAAAAGGCGATGTCAGCTAAAAGGGTTTGAAGTTCAATTAAGTTTTAATGAAGCCTAATATAATAATCAAAATGTTACCAGTTTAAATTTTCACAAGTTTTATAATTCACCATTACAACTTTTATGGTCTAGTTTTAAAAAATATCATTATGTTCAGAAACAACATACATATATTAGATATATTAGCACATAGGACTGTGACAATAATGATAAAATTTAAGAGAGGAAGAACACGAAGAGAAACATGCATACTAGTGTGTTGTATAGGCTTCTAATGTTGAAGTTAATATGAAAGGAAAAAAAAAAAATTTAAGTGTGAAGAGAAGAATCAAATGAACTTACAAAAAATTAAATGAACTTAATTAAATTAAACTCAATTTGATAATCATTATTTTTTGGTTTTTGAAAATTAAGTATACAACAAATACTTCAATCTAGATATTCTTTTTAAAAATCAAACTAAAAAAAAAAAAAAAAAAAAAACAGCTTCCAAATAATGTTCTCTAGTTTTCATGTTCTCAGCGAATGGTAATAAAAGCATACACTACCTTTAGGAAACGAGAGCATTATCCATCAATACTAAATTAAGTGTTAATTAAAAATAAAAAAAATAAAAAAAACTAAATTAAGTGACAAAATTGTAATTCGTTTTTCCCTCTATAACCATACAAGATTTTACGGGACTACTCTCAACAAATTTTCTGTTGGATAAATTGACATAAATAATCAATATCTATGTGCAATTTCAAAGAACTCAACTGATTTCTAAAATTCTCTGCTGCTAAAATAAACTGCCTTTTGCTTTTCCACCAGTGAGCAAACTGAAAAATGGATCCTCCTTTTCTCCACTATCAACTTTGGTTTCATTGAATTGAATTCCAACAGTACTAGATGTAATCGGTTTGGAATGGTTTACTGAAACAAACGCTGGTCTCTTCAAGTTTAATTTTTTTGCACTAGCCGACGGGATTGTATTTACGAGCGAACTACCTTCTTGCGGCAAGAACGTCTTGCTCGAGGTCTCCATGCGACTGATCGACTGGTCTTGTGTTTCTTCAATAGGAATGCTATCAACTTTTTTGTATGGGCTTGCTAGCAAGTCATTCTTACTCATTTTCATTAGATCCAGACCTCCTTCATTGCTTTGATTTGTTTCTGCCTGTTTAGTAGCAGATTCATCATCTACACTCAAAATGAAGTATTACAGCAAGGAAACTAGAGTTTATTTTTCCTTTCAAGATGATAAGAAACTAAGATCAAAACTGTATACAAAGAATCAGAAAACACTATAAGGAAGGTTGTTATACACCATTAAAATCGTACCTTCAAGAAAAGATTCAATGCTCCGATACCGCACAGCTGATGCGGCCGAAGAAACACTTTCTCCAACATGTTCTTCCTTATTCCTAGTCTGAACCTTCTGTTTGCTCTCTTGCAATGTAAATTTGTCTTCTTTCCAAACACATTCTAAGAAGACAATTTCATCATTCGTTGGGTAAAACTCTCTAAAGACCTGTAAATATATTGGAATTTCTTTTATAAACATCTATTTCATGAATTGGCACCAAAAAAGAAGAACTTTGCAATTTGGAAGGAAAACGGATAAGCGGAGCAGATATACCTGAATTCCTTCCTGGTTTATTGTAACTACATGCTTCTTTTTGGACATAGATGAAACCATGTTGAATACTGAAACAACATCGAGTAATATCTGTACAATAGGAAAAAAAAAATGCTCAATGGGAATGCAAATTCATCTCAAACACGGAATCATAAAATCTGGCTGCTCCCTGCTTTCTGAAATATTCAATATACAAATGGAACTTACTTGTTGAACTAACACCCGAATACGTGCCAGTAATGCCAAAATTACAAAGCAAAACCCTGTAAAAAATGTTCGAGCAAGCAAGATAGATATCTCACTGTTAAATGGTCAAGGGTAACATTTTGCATAATGAATTTCTCCAAATTAGTATCCATGATAATTGGTATGAAAAATAAGTAAACTCTAGATAAGAAGAAATCATTTCATGATAATTGTCACGATTGCAGAGAAGTATTAAACATTAAGGCCCAATTTGATAACCATTTTGTTTTTAGTTTTTGGTTTTTGAAATTTAAGTCTATAACGTCTACCTTACCATATGTTTTTTCTTTACTTGAATATCTGCATCTTATCCTATATTTTTAGAAGCAAAATCAAAATTTGGAAACAAAAAAAAAGTAGTTTCCAAAAACTTGTTTTTGTTTTCGAAATTTGATTAGCATTCGCATACTTTCTTAAGAAAAGATGGATACATTAGTAGGAAAGATGGAACCAATTGTAGGAAATTGAAGTAAGAATAAGCTTACATTTCAAAAACCAAAAATCAAATGGTTATCAAATTAGGCCTAAACAATCGTGCATAATTCAAAACGTTGGTGTTATATACAACCATCTAATAACCCAGCCAAAATTTCAGCAGCACCAAAATTCAAGACAAGGTCGTGTGAGTGAAAATATTTCTGAGACAGATAGAAATCAGTTAAAGTGTTGATCTTTATAAATTTACCTCAATCTCTCGTCTCTCAGTTAAAGATTTTAGGTTGATTAGTGATTTAACATAAAAAAAAAACACTTATTTTACATAACTACCACAGAATTGGGATTCATTGTTGATAGACCCCATTACTCATGTATATATTACAGGTTAGGAGTAATTAACAGTGAGTTTATTGTAATTCGGTCATGATTTGGTTTAGGTAGTTAGAGGGAAGTCTTATAAAATAGAAGTACAGGGGGATTGAAGGGACGTCAATTGCTTAATCAGGGAGGAGGAACTGTGGGAGTATTGGAAGCTCGACAATACTTCCCTTGTAGCTTTCAGATTGAATAAATAAGAAGAGATGTTATCATCTTGGTATCGGAACGACTTTCTTGGGGATTATGACTACAAGAATGGAAACGAAAATGGAGATTGTCAAAAAAATCTGGGCGAATTTCAAAGAGTTTTGGCAAATGAAATTGGCTTAGTTCAAGAATCCATGCTGGTTGAAATCGAAAATTTAGTGATGAGAAATGTAGGCTATCAATTATGATTGGGGAGGGAAGCTTCACGTTTTCTATCAATGAACACATGATATCGCATATTACATATTCCTTTCAAGTAGTTAAATCAACAAGTTAACAAAGTAAAATGAGCCAGATTTCATATATAACGCTGTAATGCAGGGCTAGTTTTCTAATTCCACTGTTGAACATACAGGAAGACTAACTGAATAGCTGTTGAAGAACCCCAACTTCCACAATTTTAAATATTCACATGTAAACTATAATGAACTTGAGCAAATAGGAAGAAGCAACATTACCATCATATCTCTAATGCATAAAACCAGTAGATAAAAAGGATACGTAGCTGCCTTAAGAATTGGCTCCACCATCTGGAAAAGGTTTGGAAAAACATCTCATTAATAATTTAATACAATGGAAAAAGGTTCAATCTACAAAATATAAGTAAACATGATTTTCTAATTTCCGCAACTGTAGAATTATTGCCCCTAGAGGTCAAAATAACAAGAATAACCTTTCATTGGCCTCTCATGCAATAAAAAAGACCGACTACTAGAAAAATATTCTTGTGAGTGAAATAGAACATCTTATACCAAGTAAAATAGTTGTAGTTAAATAATACTACATCGTAATCTTCTTAAACCACAAGCATAAACGAATAGAATGGGAATGAATATATATTGATAACCGAGCATTAAAGCTTCACTCCACTACATACGTAGGGACACTTGCACTCATCCCAAGGCCCGGACTCAAAAGACAATAAGGAATTTTATAATTAAGCTCACTAGTGGGTTTTGACCTTGAAACTTCCAAGGAAGCAATACCTTGGAGACCCCAAACCTCTATCAACGTGGCCGCCCCTTGGGAACGAATGCGAATGTATATTCTATACAAACACTCCCAAATAGCCATACATATAAGACAAATTGAAGAGAAAAATCACCTCTGACAGTAGGCGAGCAACCCCAAGAAGCCGTTCCATGAAATTATATTTCCCAACTTCACATTTCCTCCGTTTCAAACTGAAACAAAATACAAAGTCAGAACAGAAGATAAAAGGAAAATAAATATATACTTTTTAGTCTAGTCTTCTCTTTTAATTTTTTATCATAAAGAATCTTCATAAGGATAAGGGACTTAAACTCACCTTTCTAGCAGATGAATCTTTTGCTTAGGTTTCTTTCCGTTGATAACTTGAAAGCATGAACTCACCAATTCGTCCAACTTAGCAGCTTGAAGAAGTCTTAAGTCTCTCCTCACCTAACATTTTATAGACGCAATACAAAGTTACAATGTAAAGAAAAAGTCTCAAATTCCTCCTCTAACATCTTGTTTCGTATATCATAATATCCACTTTCCTTTCAACTTGGTGCAATCAAATATTTAAATGCTTCCCACTAATTGCCCATATGAATATATATTTTCAAAGGTTAACATATATACGTATAGAAGCAACATTCTCCTCCTACAAGAAATATTCCATGTACTTCTTTCGTTTCAATCTTCTTTTCTTTTCTCATCAACCAATCAATCAACCACAGCAAAAAATAAGAACTCCATTATAAATGAGGAAAAATAAAAGAAAAAAAACCTGCAAAAGATATCGAAAATAGGAACTCCGGCGGTGCTGATTCTTGTTCTTGTAAATCATTTTTTGCAGAATGCCACATTCTAAATAGAGCTGGTCAAGCATGGATGACAATTTTTCCTCGAGGTTATCAGCTTCAGACGAAACCATGGAATCTCCAGTATTTTGAAATTACAAAACCAAAACCTAATCATTACAAACACGAAATCCAATCGATGAAATTCATTAGAAACCAGATATCTATTGAAGCCGGAGTATTATTTAGAACAATGATGAAATCAATAAAGCTGCGTGCAAATATTAACCTGGATGGAGAGAAGGACGACGAGAGAAGACCGAGAAGTTACTCCGGCGACTGGACAACGGAACTGAAGCAGTTCCTCCGGCGAGCGACGGCGCACGATTGAAGGTCGGCCGGTCTCGTTGGTCACTTGCAGGGCTGGCGCGGAAGAAAACTGAACGGCCGGGGAAGGTCTCTTTGTTCGTGCGGCGCAAGGTTGAAGAGAAGCCAGGGAATTTCAATTTTTTTTTTTTTTTTTTGCTAAATTATAGAAAATGCCCGTAGTGTTTGCGTAAAAAATGGCAGTAAACTTTCAAAAAAATTTGCCCTTCAACTTTTAACAAAAGTTTTAAAAATGTTTTCACCGTTAAAATTGGATGAAAATTATTAAAATTTGGTTTAAAAAATATTCATAAACTTGTAAGGATGTTTTAAAAATACCCTTAATCTTAAAAAAATATACAATAGTAATGAAAATGTTAAAGTTTTGTTTCGATAATACTATAGATATTTAATTGTGTTCTTAAAAGGCAAATTTTACTTTTATATTTCTAATTTATAAATTATTTTTATGTAAATATTAATTGTTTATATTTGAATTTTATTGAGAATCTCACATTAAAAAGGTGACGATACCTCATGACATTATGAGATTAATGAGTTACTCACTCATTGTGGATTGATTTTAAGATGAAATCTCATGTTATTTTAATATTTTATCAGAAACTCATTAAATTCAAAAAGTACATGTTGATATCTCCTGTCATTTCTAAAATAGATGATATACCCTACTCATTGTCACTTGATTTAGTTTTCAAATGTAAGGATAACAAAATTATTTTAACAAATTAAAGCTTTAAAATTGATTAAAACAATAATAAATTATCTTTAAACTTTGAATAATTGAACAAATCTCTACCTCAAAATATTCATTTTGTTCCAAAATTCATCCCAGCAACAATTTGTTTTTTAAGTTATCAATGATTATTATAATTATGATTTTGAATTTTGGAACTTTTTTTGGTACATTATTATTTAAAGGTTAATAATATATTTATTTTCATTATTTTTCATGGTGAAAAAATATATGAATAAAGAAAAATGAGTAACCGTTTTTAAGTAAGAATAATTTTTAGAGTTTTTTAAACGTTCAATATTGACACTCTTAAATAAAAGTGTAATATTTTTTATCTAAAAGTTAACGATGAGGTTAAATTTGGATGAAAATCATCTCATCGGCTTATTGTCAATTGATTTAGTTTCAAATTATAAATAAGTAACTCAATTATTTAAATAAATTCAAGCTAAAATCGGAAAAAAACAATTACAAATTATCTTTAAACTTTGAATATTTGGACAAATCTCTACTTCAAAATATTTATTTATGTTTCAAAATTCATCCTAACAACAATTTAGGCCCGATTTGATAGCTATTTTGTTTTTGTTTTTGTTTTTTTTTTTTTGAAATTTAAGTCTACAACAACTATTTCATCTATTGAGTTTTCATAATTTTATATCTACACCTTATATTTATTTTTAAGAACTAGATCAAAATGTGACAACTAAAATAATTAGCTTCCGAAAGTTTGTTATAGTTTTTATTGGTTAGGATTCACCTACCATTCTAAGAGAATATGAAACTTTTTGTAAATAATTCAATTTTAAAAATAAATTTTAATTTTAAAAATGAAAAACAAAAAATTAAATAGTTATCAAATGAAACCTTAGTTTTTTTAGTTTTTTTTTTAATAATTTTTTTTTTTTTTTTTTTTTTTATCTTCAAAGAATTATGAATGATTATGATTATAGATTTTGAATTTTGGAACTTGTTTGATGATTGTTATTCAAAGGTTAACCATATGTTTATTTTTAGTTTTAATGAAGAAAATGCATATGAATAGATAAAAAATATATAATTTTTTTTAGTAAGAATATTTTTTCAAAGTTTTTAAAAGATAAAAAATATTATTCAAATAAAAGTGCAATATTCTTAATTTAAAAGTTATTGACGATGATGTTTTTAATATTTTTTTACGTCAATGGTATTTTTGAGTTTTTTTCTTTTTTAAGTTCAGATGCATTTTTTAAACTTTTTAAAAGATTAGCAGTATTTTTTAAATCAAACTTTAATGATTTTCATCCAAATTTAACTGTAATAATATTTTTGAAACTTATGTTAAAATTTGCATTTGTGAAACTTTTTAAAAGTTTGGAGCATTATTTACACAACTTTCATAGTTCAAGGATATTTCCTATAATTTAGCATTTTTTTTTTTGTTATTATGGAAAAACTAAATAAAAAGATAAAAACCATCAGAGCCACGTAGGCTTTTTTACTTTTGTTTTTTAACTTTCTTTCTTTTGTTTTGTTTTTTTTGTTTTTTGTTTTTTTTTTGAGTAATTCACGTGATATCTTGTCATCATTTTTTAAATTCATATATGTGATCCAATTTATTTATTTATTTTATTTTTATGTATTCGTCATCTATAACAAACCAACTGTCTCGTAAACTTAAAAATATTTGTTTGTTATATTTAAGGATGATTTAGTTGTATGATTCTTCTTTGAAAACTTACATTTAAAAGAATTTTTTATTAATTTCTCATATTTTTTACTTTTAAAAATAACTCTCATTTCTAACCATTCATTTATAACTACTCAATCATTTATAACTATTCATTTTTAATCATTCATTTCAAATCAATCAAAATAATTATTTTTAATCACTAATTTCTAATCATTACTTTTTTAACTACTTAAAATAACTACTCATTTAAATCTACATCTAAATAAGGTTTTGACTCTAACTTCTCTACACAAAAAGCACATTCAAACGAATTTTTTTATCACAACTCTTAATTTCTAATTAATCAAAATAATTCATCAATATAACTTCTTAAGCTAAATCCTCATTAAATATGGTAAACAAACACTCCCTATGGAACTGTTTGTTTGTCATATTTAAAGAGAATTTATTAACTCTTTTTCGAAAATCTACATTCAAATGAGTTTTTACTAACTTTTCCTCATTTTTACTTGTAAAAATAACTCTCATTTCTAACTATTCATTTTTAATCAATCATTTATAA
>JBBMKA010000020.1:2901810-2919266 GCA_037833695.1 Sechiopsis laciniata | reverse complement strand
ACTCATAAAGTCAAATACTCACTAAATATGGCAAATAGAGACCCCTATATGTGTTATTCAATTTAAACTATATTTTTCTTATTATTATTTATTTATTTTATCCAATTTGAACTACATTTTTTAAATTTTATTTTTCTAATTTTTTGGGTTTGCAATTTAAAAAAAAAACAATTATTGTAGATCAAATCGAGCAAGGTGAATTTTAAAATATAGATGATATTAGATAATACATAAATTGCTTTCTTATTTTTGTTAGGTGAACATGTTTCTCATTAAGTTGGCAATAATGATTTTTTTGAATCAAATTGAAAGTTTTGAGTTGTCAATTTTAAAAAAATGAAGAAAAATTCATTTATATTAAATTCTAATTCAAAATTATTATATTCTTAGTTTTTTTTAAACCAGATTATATTGTTAGTTTTTTTTTTTTAAATCGGATTATATCGTTAGCTAATACTTCATATCAACATTATTATTTTTGTTGTTAAACAAGAAGGTAAAGAATTGGAATATATGTTTAGTAGTTTATAATACAATCTAAATGTGAGTTGAGTTATATTTATTGACTCTACCGCATGTTAAAATTTATATTATTCATTAATCATATATATAAAATTATTAGTTTGGATAGAATTGAATGAGTAAAAATTTAATCAATCTAATAATGAACCCAATTTAAATAAATTTATAACATAATTTTACCTTAATATAATTCAACTCTTATGATATAAGTTGAGAAGTCAAAAGCGAAATAGTTAATAACACATTAATTTAATTAATGGTATTAATCTAGTTCAACACCAAGAACACGTTTATTTATTTGAGAGTAGTAAAAAAAAGTTGGGAAATCAAACAAATAAAAGCGAATGTACATACAATAACAATTTCAAATTCCCAACTCTAATTAGTGTAATCTCAAAAAAGTAGTCCCAACTCTAACATTTATTTATCCGATGTCTTACGGATGATACATTTACTTAATGATCTTTCAGAGGTAGGGAGAATCGTTGAAGAAACTCTAAGGTTTGCACGCAACTTCAAATACATTGATTTTAAATGGATTGGACGAGATGCTAACAAGTTAGCTCATAATCTAGGACGGTTTGTTGTTGTCGAGCTCGAAGAACATCAATGGATAGAAAAGTTACCAGATTTTTGTAGATTTTTGTAGAACATCAACTTAAACGAATTAGTGAAAAATCTACCCACTGTCCCGGTTTCTTTTCTTTCTAAAAAAAAGAAAAAAAAGTAGGCCGGATGATTTTTTTTGTAGTCTCTAATTTTTGGTGGAAAAAGAAATAAATGATGAAATTCATAGATATTTTTTCTTTTAATGGGTCCCATGCACGACGAGATATTTGTATGGTTTTAAAGCAAGGGAGGGCCACCGCAAAACTTTAAAGAGATTATGTGGCATTATCTAATTGGTTTGTAGGTAATGTGAAAACCTACGAACAAAAGCAGGTGATTTCCTGATCCACACGTTTCCACCGACGCAAGATCACGTCACTTTATAAAACAGAGGAGGAGCTAAAAATCACCTACGTCCAATTCCACTGAGCTCGTCCATAACTAAAGAGAAAGCCCACTCATCCCCTACATCTAATGAAATCCAGCCACGTGTCCCATAATGGATCCAAACTCCCCGTGGCATCCCCGAAATTCTATCCACAATGAAGGTCAGAAAAAACAGCGGGAATATATCCAACAAATAATAATATAATAATTAAAAAAATGATAAACGAAATAATTTGAAACGAAAAATTCAGCATCGTGGAACAGTATAATAAACGAGGGTTAGTGTAGTTACATTACGTATCATATACTAACTAATTAATTAGATTTTTAAATGTTGTTAAATTATAAAAAATATATTAGAGTATATATTAGAAGAAGATGATCAACAAATCCTACACAAGATTTCTAAAGAAATAATAATAAATAAATCCTACACAGTATATCAATTTCTAAGTTCAAACTCAATCGAAAAAAGCATAATTCCAATAATATTAAATAAATCTCAAATAGAACAAATTTTAGTTAGAGAGAAAGTTCTTTTTTTGTATAATTATTTTATTTGATTTATACATTTTAAAATCATATATATATATATTTGAAAATCTTGATATTTAATACTTAATTTATATATTTGTGTGGCTTAATAATAAACCTATATCAAAATTAAAATTAGTTTAATTTTCATTTTATTAACATTTTGTTATTACCGATTTTATAATCAAAGATTAAAATTAAATAATCAACATGTCATAGTTTATAACCTAATAATTCATAGGTTATATATTTGAGTTTTTCTTTTCTAAATTTTGTTAATTTATAAAAAAATATTAAAATTGAATATTTACAAAAGCAGTGGCTCAACTACATCAATGTATAGCTGATAAAAAAAAAAAATTATATCAATGTATAGACAAAAAAATTATAAGTTCGAATCTTCGTCCCTCGATTATTGTAATTTAAAAAAAAATAAAAATAACATAAAATTAAAATTAAAAAAAGTAGTTTTGTTATTTTTTTAAAAAAATACTTTGCCAATACTTTTATATTCATTTTCTTCTGTTCGATTGTCCTCCATTCTTCCAATCATTTTCCTTTAATTTATTTAATTTCCATTTTGGTTGATTATTTTTTTGACCCCATTTGCGTTTGCACAGCTTCCTTCTCTCGCTGTCTTTGTATCTGGGTTCCCGGCGAGACTGCAGGAAGTGGAAGAGTAGAAGAAATTATTTTCTCTGCTTCTACGGAATCTCTTCTTTTCTTTTTTTCTTTCTTTTTTTTTTTTTTGCTTTTCGAAATCGAATTTCTAATTTTATTTTTATTTTTCTATTTTCCCCTGTTCTTGTCCTCGTTTTTGATTCTCCAAATATTCATCTTCTCTTTCTTCCAAACCCAAATACTAATTAATCGTTCCATGACCGCTCTTTAGCGCAGCTTTAATTCCAGGTACTTCTCAAACCCCTCTGCATATTGTTAATTCTATTTGGGTTTCGCTTTTTTCCATCTGGGTTTACTGTATATCATTCAATTTTCCAATTCTTGCATTTGATCGCCTACTCTAGCTTGTCCCTTTTTGGGAAATTTGTTGGAATTAAGCTTTTAGCTCTGCATGATATTGATGATTGTGTTTGAGTTATTGGGTGATTTTGGGTATGCTGGAATTTACTCATTTTGATTGCTGAATAAGGTTAATTTTAGTTTGGAACTTCTTTGACTGGTAATATTGTGGAATTTACGAGCTCGTGGGCTTTTCTGTTTGGTTTTACTGGGTAATATGTCCTCGATTTTTGCCTATTCGTGTAATGATTTTTCCATGGAACGTTTTGACTTTAGTTTGTACGAACCTGTGGATTGTTACCAAGACTATGTAAGATTGTGGATTTGTATATGTTCCCTTAAAGGACATGCATACTTGTTATTGGTAGCTTATGGTGGATTTTAACTTGCATCCTTTCGTGTATCTAAGTTTTTCCTCTAGTTGTGTTTTTTGCCATATTGATACTAATTTTGTGATGCAAATGTTTTTTTTTTTTTTATGTCCGTGAGTGTCCGGAGCGGCGTAAGCACACTTTGACTATTTTTACGAGATATACCATCAAGAAAACTCGTAGAAAATTATTTACCAGGTTGGTGGCTATAATTAATTGAACCATTACTTCTAAGTTAGTTTTGACAATTTTGACCACTAGGTCACCCTGACCCATAATGGTTGCTAACCTATGGATAAAAGAGATATGGTGGAGTGGTTTTTCAATTATTGAGTAAGGTCGATATCAATCGGTTTCTTTCTTCTCTCTTTATTAGGTTATAGCAAAACCTTTCATTTTCATTCTCCAAACAAGGGTTGGTCTAGATTTGTTTCACGGGTTGCCATAAAAAGAAAATGAAATGTCTTTACTGTTGGTGCATCTATTATGTTTCCAGTTTGTATATTTGTTGACTATGATTTGATTTTTAATATATTATGCCATACAGATTTAGTAATTCTGTTCTATGGAATTCGGATCCTTTCTGAGTGCCCTGCCATTAGAGAAATTGATATTGAAATCTTACTGTTAGCTCTAGAGGATTTTTGCTATGTGCATACTCTATCTATCTTTACATATAGGTGTACTTGGTTTTTGAACAGTCACAGGGTTCAAAGTATTTATTTACTAAATTTATGCTTGATTGTTTTTTTCTTTCTTTGGCAGAAAGTGTATAATGGAGCAACAATCTGAAGATTCTCTATTGGGTAATTCCTTTCATTCAACTAAGAGAAATTGGTTGTAAGCATGAAACTTCCTACTAGTTGTCCTTCATTATCTGCGTATACATCTTTATGATGCTGGCTTAATTATACACCAGACCTTTTGAATTCTGATCAACCATTGCTTTTGCAGGTCCCCCTAAAAATTTATTAGTTAATGTTCCCAGAAAAATGGGAAGTAGTGCCTGGGGAATTCCTCGCGGATCTGACTCTTTTCACGCTTCATCTGATGTTAGTTTATTTTCCAGTTCGTTGCCAGTCCTACCACATAAGAAATGTATGTGCTAATGTTTGTTGTTTTGTTACGTACAAATTACCAAAGATTTCTTTAGTGTTTTGTGGAAAATAAGTTTTGCCTTGCTAATTTGCAGTGGATTTTGATTCTGAGCTTTGCCAATCCGACGGTGCTGACTTATCCAATGAACTTGATCCACAAACTGACATTAAGGATCCTCTTGGAGAGGTAGAAATAGATGCAATAGGAAATCTGCTTCCGGACGATGATGATCTTTTCAGTGGTTTATTGGCTGATTTCGACTTAAGTGGACTCCCTAGTCAAGTAGAGGATTTGGAAGAGTATGACCTGTTTGGCAGTGGAGGGGGAATGGAATTAGATTTTGAATCTCAAGAAAACCTCAGTATAGGTATGTCAAGAATAAATCTTTCTGACAATGTTAGTGCAAGCATGGTTAGCCATTATGCTCTGCCAAATGGTGTGGGAACGGTGGCTGGAGAGCATCCATATGGGGAACATCCATCGAGGACACTTTTTGTAAGGAATATCAATAGTAATGTCGAGGATGCGGAGTTAAAATCCCTCTTTGAGGTAATATTATCTGACAAGTTGCTTCCTTAAATTTCTGAAGTAATTCTCTTTGGCGAGTTACTTCCTTGTATTTGCGATGGAACATATTCACTGAGTTTATTTTCTTAGATTTGTCTTTTAGGTCCTTCTATCTGTCCGTTTGTTTTATTTGATATCCTGGAAAATTGTGTGCAAGTTTCCATCAATTTTATTTGGGTACCAAGAAACATGTTTGCTACCTACCAAGGATTGAAACTCTAAATTTATCTTGCAAGACTTAAATCAGTTCTTTAGGTTTTTTGATCTGTTATAAGTTCTTAGTCTTGTTCTAATTATAATGTGTAGCAACGTCAAGGTTCCTGAAGAGCCTACTTAAATCTTTTTCTTTAATTTCAGTTGTCTGTGATGAGGTCGGATATTAGCATTATCTGCTCATTTTTGTTCTGAATTTTTCTTTTTTAGTCGTGCTTGTAGTCTGTGCCCCTGGACTTGGTGCATGTTGTGTATAGGCATGCATTTGATAGGCCTTGTCATTGTCACATTGGTGATGTGCATGTTATTGACTGGAGCTTCCATTTATTTGAGTTTGCTCAATAGCTATTGATGTTTAAAATATTGAATCCTTGTTAGTTCAAATAACTGGCAATAAGACTAATATTGTTCTGATGAAGAACTAGTTTATTGTTGCCTTTGATTCCATCAAGCCCCCTTACAGTAAATAAATGGTATATGGATGAGCCTTAGATAGGGCTAATTCTGTTCTATTTGATGTGTTGTGCTTCATTTTATCTACGGTAAATATTCAGTGTATTTATCACTCCCATTTCTACAGCAATATGGAGATATCAGAACTTTATACACTGCATGCAAGCATAGGGGTTTTGTGATGATATCTTACTTTGACATTCGAGCGGCTCGCACTGCAATGCGTGCATTGCAAAATAAGCCATTGAGAAGACGGAAACTTGACATTCACTTTTCAATACCAAAGGTTTGAACTCAGATGGCCATTCTACAATTTGTCTCTCTTGGTTATAACTTCTTCTATCAGTACATTGGTACCATGATCCTTAATTCTTTAAATCTGGTCCTTGCTTATACTCCAGGACAATCCTTCAGAAAAGGATATCAACCAGGGAACTCTTGTTGTATTCAATCTGGATGCCTCAGTGTCCAACGATGATCTTCGTCGAATATTTGGGGCTTATGGTGAAGTGAAGGAGGTATTTTCTAAATTTTCATTACACACGCTCATAAAATTGGCACTTATGTCGAAATGCCTGCACAATCAGCCTTTTGGCTTAAGCATATCTGTGCAACAATGGTTGTCACATATGATTTATATGGAATCCTAATACAGACATATCTGCAATTAAGTTTCTAAGAGTATAGCTTCTTCCTCCAACTGCAGATTAGGGAGACACCACACAAGCGGCATCATAAGTTCATAGAATTTTATGATGTTAGAGCAGCAGAGGCTGCTCTAAGGGCCTTAAATAGGAGTGATATAGCAGGGAAGAGAATAAAGCTTGAACCAAGCCGTCCTGGAGGGGCACGAAGGAAGTAAGCTCCTTATGCCAGCCACTTTTTTACACATGTCCGAGCAAGGTTTTTCATATGCTTACTCAAAGATAATAAGTATTTTCATCATTTCAATTGATTAATTTATTAGTTTTTATATCTTTTGGCATTTGTATCTGTTTTATGGTTTGGCTCTGACAATTTTATACAAACTTTAAATGTTGTTTTATAAACTGACATGTACTTATCGGTTCATATAGTTTAATGCAACAACTAACTCAAGAGATGGACCAAGATGATGCTCGAACTTTTCGTCAGCCGGTTGGTTCGCCACTGACCAATTCACCTCCAGGTGATCATATTGTACTGCTTTTCTTGAATCCTGAGTATAAACTTACATGTTCTCAACCTCATGGACTGCAGTTCTTCTCTACATTGTTTATTTTGAATACTCATGAACAGTATAAAACTTCTATGGTATGGTAGGTAACTGGTCACATATCGGCAGTCCTGTGGAACATAATTCTTTTAGCAAGTCCCCTGTTCTGGGAAGCCTGAGCCCCATAAACAGCAGTCATTTGTCTGGCTTGGCTTCAATTCTTCCACCTAATCTTTCAAACTCTCCAAGAATAGGACCAATTGGAAAGGACCAAGGAAGGGTTAATCATGTGAACCAAGTGTTTACCAATTCCACAATGATGCAAGGAACAGCATACCATCATCATCAATCGTTTCCTGACAACAAATTTATCTCAAATGCTGGATCTACATCTTCTGTTACTGACTTGAATTCCAATTCATCCAGCATTGGAACATTATCTGGTCCTCAGTTCCTGTGGGGAAGCCCAACTCCCTTTGCCGAACGCTCCAATTCTTCTGCATGGTCGACGCCATCTGCTGGGCAACCATTTACTTCGAATGGGCAAGGACAAGGCTTTCCATATGTTAGACACCACGGTTCTTTGCTTGGTTCACATCACCATCATGTGGGATCTGCTCCATCTGGTGTTCCTCTTGATAGGTCTTTTGGTCATTTCCCCGAGTCACCAGAAACATCCGTCATGAGTTTAAGTCGCCACAATGGTAATTTTATGAACTTGAATGCACGAGCAGCTTTGACCGGTGGTCTTGGTCTTCCAACCAATATGACTGAAAATGGCTCTTCCAACTTTAGAATGATGTCTTTGCCCAGGCCAGTCCCTGTTTACTATGGCAATGGCTCTTTTCCTGGGTCTGGTGTTGTTGGCACCGATGGATTGCTGGAACGTGGTCGTAGTAGGCGAGTTGAGAATGTTGGGAACCAAATTGAGAGCAAGAAGCAATATCAGCTTGACCTTGACAAAATTGGTAGTGGGGAAGATACTAGGACCACCCTGATGATTAAAAACATCCCCAATAAGTAAGAAGTTATTTGGTTTGATATTAGAGGACTAAAACTAGCAGTTTAAATTTCACCTTTTCTTATATAATGTATAAACGTATATTTATTTCTGACCGTAGGTACACGTCAAAGATGCTTTTGGCTGCTATTGATGAAAACCACCGTGGTGCTTATGATTTTCTATACTTGCCCATTGATTTCAAGGTAGTGTTTGTTTTCTTGAATATGCCACCGATCTGAAATTCTATGATTCTGACTTCAGACTATGGTTTAATTTCGTGTTTCAGAACAAGTGCAATGTCGGTTATGCCTTCATCAATATGGTGTCTCCCTCGCATATTATTCCTTTCTATGAGGTATGTTTGCGATTGTCTGCTACATGTTCCCAATTTTCTTAAGCTACACGTTTATTTTCTTTAGATCTTTATCTCTAGAATTCTTTCTTATAATGGAGATTTATACCAGGCATTCAACGGTAAGAAGTGGGATAAGTTTAATAGTGAAAAAGTTGCTTCACTAGCTTATGCTCGAATTCAGGGCAAAACTGCTCTAGTAACACACTTTCAGAATTCAAGCCTAATGAATGAGGACAAGCGATGTCGGCCAATTCTCTTTCGATCTGAAGGCCAAGAGATTGGTGATCAGGTGACATGTTTTGATCAATCCTAGTTATTGTTGTTCAACGCGTGCAGTACTTCTACATATTTTCTTTACTTGTCTCGTTTTCATTGCACTTGTGTAGATACGACTTAAACTAAACTATGCTAACTCATTGTATCTCCAGAGCAGTTCCCTATCATATTTGATGACTGATAACATATGTTGTTTTGTTTATCACAAATCCAGGATATTCTCCTCTCCAGCAATCTGAACATATGCATTCGACAGCCAGACGGATCATACTCAGGGGACTCATTGGACAGCCCAAAGGGTTACCCAGATGAAAGACCAGAAATTTAACTTATGTTAGTTCATTTTCTAAGCCTCAAGGTTTGAACGGCTGGGAAAACTAACTGTTGGATAGGTATTTATATGGTAAGAACTAAGTGAGACTGAAGGAGTATTTGTGATTTTGATGAATACTTTATCACTATTTTTCATGAAGGGTATTGCAGACAAGGAGGCAGAGAGCATTTTTTTTTTCTAGGTAGAGGATCGTATTGTAATTTAACCATGGTAAATAAGGAGAATCACATGGCTACTGCTCTAAGTCTCCCCGCGCGACGTGCATCGTTTTCAGCTTGTTCGTGGTCATCTCTTCTGTGGAGTCTATATTAGGGTTTGCATTTTGTCTTGGTGTTCATAGGGGCTTTCAAGTCCAATTGCAAATATGAGTTCTTGTTGATATTGGTAAATTTCTGTGGATTATTTTAGGGTTTAGGTTCTGTTCATGAATTGTACAGATGGGAAGTTACCCGGATGTTCTTCCTATGTTAAGTTGTTGATATCATCATGTACGTCAACAGAATTGGTGTTGCATGAAAGTAACTCTTGTAAATTCATATTCTTGTCTTTCCTTTGGATCATTGAATAATCAGAATTGTACTTAAAACCATTTTAAAGAAACCTCTCTCTACAGTAATTTCTCTCTTAAATGCTGCAATCTGGGACCAGTGAATTATTGTACAACATTGCCTTTTGAGTACATGAGGGTGAAGAGATTTGATTTGAACTCAGATGTGCATAAGCTTATATAATGTTAGGTTTGTGTAAAACATTGTAAATTTTATGTTAAACCGGCAAGGGTGGTTTAAGTTGGATTATAAACTTGTGTTTGGATTACTAGTTATAATAATCGATGAATTAGTGGATAATCCCTTCTCCTAACTATCAAAACCTCCAACCTTACATAATAATTCATGTTATAATAAAATTGTATCATAATAATCTCTTTATAATATGTACACTCCAACTTTGTTATAATAACTTACATTCCAATTACATGTTGTCATAATTTTTGTTATAATAATTTACATTCCAATCACATGTTATCATAATTTTTGTTATAATAACTTACATAGGTTATTATAACTTTCAACCACATGTTATGATAACTTTTCTTTATAATAATATATTACACTCCAAAGACATAGTTATCATAATCTCTTTAATGTTATAATAATTTAAACATAAGTTATTATAACTTCCATATTAATAAACCACCATTTATAACACCTCAGTCTCAAATGCATCCTCAAAGGATGGTGAATATTTTGAAAGGACAGATGATGACAAAAACACAACTATTAAACCATCAATTTCACCAAAAAGGATATGTCATCCACCATTTACTCATACATCAGAATCAGTATGGTGTGGGGGACACCTCTTCTTCTTCCCCTTATGGATTATTAACCATATGCTTTGTATTCGCATAATTGAGATCACATCAATAACCTATTCAAATCGCCAAAGCATCAGCAATGGAACCTGCTAGACTCAGAACTTCAAAAGGAGCTTTATCTGCTATCACTTTGACTGTATGAGGGCACGAATCTGTAATCCAGAAGTACGAAAACGCTATCTCCAGACCTTCAAAAAGAATACCAAATTTGAAGTTACTGTACTTGTAAGTTTATGAGATTAAGACTAAGCATGAAAACTTCAAGCACTCACCATTTTTGTGTAGGAATCGATTCCATGATTGCTTTGGGAAAACACCATGAGTAACATATGCACTAACCTTGGCTGCACCCTGAGCTGCTAAGACTTTCTGATAATAAAAAATGAGCAGAAATATTAGAATGCAGTACATAGGGGCTAAAGCCTGACTTCAAGAAAATATAGTTGGTGACAGGTTTCTCGGCTTGCAGCTTCACCACATATTTGGCTACTAATAGAGTCATGACTAAAGTAGAAAAAGGGTGTACTTCTTAGTATGAGCGCAGAAATGATGGTGGCAAAAGAAATCATCATCTATGATGTTCCTGTTAAAAGGAACTTTTTCTTTTTTTGTTTTGGATATCTGTTTTACACCTCGACTATTTTCACGAGCATTACCACCCGATCCTACAACATTTAAATGTTAAAGATATTCATAGGAAATTAATTTTTAAGCAAGTGGCCATTATGATTGAATCTATCAATTTTTAGTTATTTAAGGTCATTTTAACTACTAAGTCACTCATGATTGTAAAAAAAAAGCTTTTTGAAGCTATATATATAAATATATTAATAGCTTCTGTTTTTAAATAATGGAATAGCTACAATGAGAATCTTCTAATTAGTCGAGGAAAATTGATGGCATGCTCTGCTAATTCAAAATAATTTACTACCACAAAAAATCTGTAATCTACTCAACTGTCAGTGTCATATGGTATGGAATGAATTAGGTTGGAACTGCTATGAGACAATTCTTATGCAGCAATTTTGGTAAGTGATGGAGCATTGAGTTTAAATGATGGAAAATTCTGAATCACCGGGTTGCAAGTGTATGTAGCAGGATTAGAACCAAGAGGTATACCTGGCACTCAATCAAGGTTCCTCCAGATTGAACCAAATCATCAACAATAACAACATGACGGCCAGCAGGGTTTCCTTCCTTGATCCGCACTATCCTTTTGTCTTCTTCACGAACTTTTGTACAAATGACCTTCCCCCATCGTTGGCATCAAATTTAGAATGTTAAGAGAAATTTACTCTTTAAAATGTACTTTCTAGATATAAATTCCAACTAACCACTGGATAACCATCAAGTTGTTTGTGGAATCGTTTCCAAGCTCCATCATCTGGAAATGCTATAACTACCTGCAATACAGGATAGCAAGGTTAAATAATGGACAGCCTAAAAGAAAAACTACAATGGGCATGATTTGACAAGAGATTTTTTTGGGCAATGTACTCCATACTCACATTGTCGGCATCAGGAAGTTGGCGCAGACGTTGCTTCAGGAGTGGAATTCCAGTTTCAAACAAAGGCATAACATTATCCCCAAAGTAAAACCTTTCCTGCAGTGAAATGGAAATTGATATTGATCCAATATTTTACCACAATGGCATGAGATGAAGTGAGATAGAAAGCGAGTGCCGATGCCAGCGGATTCTCAGGCTTCAAAGTGATGGCTAAAAGTTCTTTCACGCAAAGGTGGTCAATTTAAACGTTGATATGATATAAGGAAATAAGGATGGGTGTATTAAGATATGGAAAAAGAAAATCAGTAACTGATATTGATCACAAACTAAAAGCACCATACATGCACAATAAATTCACAATTCTTCCCCCTAACAAACATGGCCATTGTTCAGACCTGCATCTGCTATGTGGTGACTTAATCATCAACAATGGAGGGCCCGATTTTAGAACATAACTTCAATCAATAAAAGCAAACCTGCAAGGCGTGTATATCATAGATAACTACGCTTGTTGGGCCACCTCTTGAAAGAGGAATATTTGATAAGATCCTCGCCATGGTAAATGCTGTTGCTACATCCCCTTCTTCTTCCATTCGCTCAAAGGAGCCCGTGGGAAAAAAGGGCAATACCAACGTGAATGAAGCAGCAAAAAGCCTCGGGAGATTGTATATGACTGATATCTGTTCAAAGATAGCTCCCGGGTGGCTGAAAGATGCAAGGAATGCTACATGATGCCCACGTAGATCTTGAGCATTGTTTATGTAAATGTTTGGAAAACCATCATCAAATGTCCTGTATATAGTGTGAATAAAATCAAATTATAGTACTTACCAAATGAAAGACTATCTCGAGCAGATTATAAGTACCAGTACAGCTGACATTAACAAAATGAACTACAAATAAAATTCTTAAAAAATCATAAGGCATAACAAAGAGAACTAAAAAAGAATATAGGTAATTAAATGATAGATGATGAAAATGCACGCTCTTGCCAATGCTATTTGCTTATCCAGATTGAAGACGAAGACATATACAAGGATAGATAGGTAGATAAAAATGTGAGCCTGAAATTTTTCTTGGGTTTACAAACAAGAAGATATGTGGGAAGGTAATGAAATTTCACCTCTCTTGCAAGTCCCAATTACTTGATGCGTTTTAGAATGATTCAAGGAACCATCAAATCTTTCTCCATTTTCATTACTAAAAGCAGTGTTTGAAAAGGTTAAAGGCAACCCCAAGGTTTTTCCTCCTTAAGAGGACCGGCATAAGCTTTAAGGTGCTATGAGGCATAAGCCTCAATTTTAATTAAAAATAGTAAACAAATCTTAAAAACATTGAAGGCAAAGTTTAAAAACAATTCTTTCTCCATTTTCATTACTAAAATCTCAACTTAAAAAAATAGAAAAAACTTCAAAACAGCCGCCTAACACCCCTGATTTTAAAGTCCTTGATATCAAACACAAAAATAAAGATGATCATAGGCCAGCCTGTGCCAAAGTTCATTAGTTAAAACATTTATGACTGTTCTAAAAATGTTGTAACTTGTAGTTCCCAATATTCACTTACCACAGGATAAGCAGGGGCTATTTGTTCAGGAGACTTGAATACTCGTAACAAAAGTAAATGTGTTCATCAGTCTTCATCTTAAGGTTAAAGAGTAAATTATGAGATTATTACGAACATAGTATCAATAACAAGATGGACACTACATTTACAAGTTAATCACAAACTATTTGAAGAAAAAAAAAAAAAAACAGTATGAAGAACTGTGAAAGAACACATAAACCAGTTAGAATAACAACAGATATTGTATTTAGGAGTAGGAATAAGAAGTGGACCTCCATTTGATGGTTTGAAGGGTGATGGAATCGGATTGAGCAGAAATTTTGAGTGCAAGATCTTCGCATTCTGCACAGTAGAACAAGAACACGTGCTTCTTCGCCGGCTTTTCCATGGATTCTATTCTCACACCGCCGGCGCCGGAAACCTACTCTTTCACTCAGACTAGAAAGATTGAAACTAAATAAGGGAATGAAAACATTGTCCTAAGAAACTTGGACATTGAATTCCAAGTTTGGAGCACCGTATTCACGTTACCAAACAAGGCGTTCAATTTATTGGTGGGACCCATCTCCTTCTGAATTGGAATAATACATTTCTCGCCGAGGAAAAAGCATATTTCTTGCTCCATTCGCTTTATTGGTCTATCATTTCATAATCTCTATGCACTTCAAAATTAGGTTATAGAGTTTTTTTTTTTAAAAAACATAAAAATAAACTATATGTATTTTTTATATAATTTATAATACAATATTAAAATCTATTAATTATTTTCAAAACAAAAAAATTACTATGAATATAAATATTTTAATATTTAACTAAGGTTGTAATTACTGTATGAGAATATTTATAAAAAAAAATTTACTCTATGAAAATAGTCCGTCCGGTACCATTTCTTTAAAAAAAAACCATAAAGTAAGGTAAAACTAATTAATAATAATAATAATTAACAAAAAAGATAATGAAAAGGAACAGCTGCCGGCGTCGTCCGCGGTCCCCGTCGACATGGAAATTCGGGAAAGTCCAGTCTTATTAGCCGTTGAATTCCACAAATGAATTTATGTACAGAATAAAATTATAAACCACTCGAATTCAAATGGAATTTGTGTACGTTTCCTTTTCTTTTTCTATTTCCATTTCAATTTTCTTATTAAAAACAAATCAACCATAATTGGAGAAGGAGATGTGAAAATCATGGTTTTTTAATCCATGAGTACAAGGCTAAGGCTATTTTCATTCCAGTTTTAAAGCTTTTATTTGAATACAAAATGTAAAATAGGATTTCAATTCTTGAATAGGACGTGGTAGAAAAACGAAGTGATTGTCGCATTTCTTTCAAAATTAGACGAATAAGATTTTTTTTTTTTAGTACAAATTGAAGGAGGGAGACAATAAACCTTACATAAAGAATACTTATTGTTCTCGAATAAATGAGAAACAAATATCAGTTTTTAAGATCAAATCTGTGACAATGATATTAAATTGAATTACCATCTAACAATGAAATCAAGACCCTATCAGCAACAAGAATCCAATTCTAATTCTTCCTTTTCCATAAATTATTGAATATAGCTGTCTCTTAATATTTGCCAGATTTAAATCTTAAAATGTTTGTGTTCTCTAGTAAATATATTTGTTTAGTATAGCAACCATATTTATGATTGAAGAGATAATAAGAAAGTATCAAATGCAAAATATTTTGTCCTGTCAGTTTTATTGTGACAGCTATCATTTTTCCAAATAGGAAGAAAATGTTTCGGCTCAGTAGGAAGAAAACGTCAACGCAGACCAGACCCTGCAGAAGTCCATTTCATTCGAATTGGATTTGGGCTGAGGCCCATCTTCGTTGTTCACAACATTCGAGCCCAAAAATAAGAAGCAAAATGGGCCTTCCTGGCCCTAAAATATTAGGAATGTCTTTTTACTAAATAAACAATTCAACAACCATTGAAATGAAAGATTTTAATTCATGACTCTTTATCATAAGTACACAGATTTATGTTAATTGAACTATTGCTTTTATTGTAAAAGAACTTCACTTGAGTTTAGAGATGTATGCAGGGGAGAGGCGAAAGAGGGACGGAGATGTCTTTAGTGTTCTTATCCCCTTCACTCTTTTTAATTCTCATTCCTGTGGAATTCATTATTAAATTTTGCGAGATGGGAGCGGGGATTCCTACACGGAATTTAAGGGGATTGGTTTCCCGTACGGAGTTATTCTCCATTTAATTTTTTTCACCAAATCTCAATCTAATCTAACTTTTTTTTTTCATAAATGATCAAATAGTTAACTTTTAATTCTTCTTAAAATAATTGTTAACTTTTAATGATAAATATTAAATAGTTTGAACTATGTATTGAATTTTGTAGAGAAATATATATATATATATATATATATATATAATAAAATAAATATAAATGGAGCGTGTAATAGAGAAATGGGGATGAGAAATACATTTCTTGTCCCCATCCCCATTTAACTTGCGGATAATTTGTTTTCTCTCCATTTATCTTTCCGTTTGTTACTTAAATGGGATTTACCATCTATTAGGAGTGTGTTCCTGCACGACTCCTACAATGTGAAGAAAATGGACATCTCTACTTGGGTTCAGTCTTTTGTGGGGAAGGGTGTTATTTATTTTTTGGGGAGTCTTCTAACTTTTATTATTATTATTTGTTAACTTCAACTTAAGTTGTATGATAAGGAGGTGATTGATTAACATAGTTCTCCTCCTCAACAGTTTTTTTGGTAGATTCATGTTTGTTAGTAAGCATTATGGATATTGGATTAATCTCAAAAAGAAGTCTAAACTCAATATTAGTTGTGTTGACAATTTGTTGGCAGATTGTTATCTTGAATATTTGCTATCCTATGTGTAAGAATATTTATTTTCATGTACCCCTCTTTATGCTTAGTCTGCCTTGTTATGTATCTCTTTGAATTTGGATTGGTCTTAATCTATATTGTGAATTGGGATCGAAGTAAGTATTTATATTTTTTTAATAAATGGTTGTTTGATTTAAACAAAAATTGTAGATAAGACGATAGATACTGTATACCGATCAGAAAATATAGTAACTCTTAAATGTTATAGTTTTTATTGTCTTCGTTAAGATTTGTATACATATCTTACTACCTTAGGTGTGGTCTAAGAGGAGAATCATTTTTGGACGATTTTACAAATATACTATTGTCTAATTTATAAAGTTTATACGTGTATTTCATTGCCATTATTATTTTGTTTAAAATAATGTCCACGTTTCTTGCCATTATTAATTAATTAATTAATGTCATTATGTCATTACTGCACAATTTGCATGTTATTGTGCCTTTATATAAAAATTAAATTAAATTAAAAAAGCTTTTAACCTTTAATCTTCCACTTATTCACATTTTTACTATGTATTTAATGCATTTAATATCATTTCAAAAAAAAAAAAAAAAAAAAAACCTATTCATTCAACTTATCACCATTTAATGTTAATAAGATAAATGCAAAGTATAACTTATCACCATTTAAAATATGATTTAATGTTAAATTTTAACGGTTTAGAATTTCAAAAGTTTTTATAAAATCCATATTTTCATCAACTATAAAAACCCACAACTTCTACTTCTTTCAACATGGAATATGTTGGATTTTCATTTTCCTCCATTTTTTACTTCATACAATGATTAGTTGATACTTTTTATTCATTCAACTTATCACCATTTAATGTTAATAAGTTAAATGCAAAGTATAACTTATCACCATTTAAAATATAATTTAATGTTAAATTTTAAGGGTTTAGAATTTCAAAAGTTTTTATAAAATCCATATTTTCGACTATAAAATCCCACAACGTCTACTTCTTTCAACATGGAATATGTTGGATTTTCATTTTCATCTCCATTTTTTCCTTATATTATTTTCTTCATCTATTCATTATTGTAAGCTTTTTTAATGATGTAGTTGATCATTGTTATTCCAATTTTTAGAGACATATTATTCAACAATATCTTCAATATTGGTAAGATGTAATTTATATAATACGAGTAAACCAATAAATTTTCTCATTCACAATTGTTCATT
>JBBMKA010000020.1:2884200-2901710 GCA_037833695.1 Sechiopsis laciniata | reverse complement strand
AGGAGAATGACCTGTACTTATTAAAACTTGCTACAATCTGACCGCGTACACTTGCGCGTCACAGAGATTCACACACCTGTCATCGCTGGATTTCACTTCGCTTAGGCGAAGCAATATTTCCTGTGGGCCGTACTTAATCAAGGAAAAACATTTATAATAATAAAAAAAAAAAAGACACGTGTGAATTTAGTGAACACTAGGGTTTCTCTCTTTTAACACCACATTTAAAGCTCTCACTCATATATGATCAATGGCCAAGATTAAAAGATGAAAATCACATGTTTCCCCATCAAAATAGGCTATTTTGACACGTGTCCGAGGGGACAAACACACCTGCTGCCCCTGCTCCATCTGACATCTGCGTAGGAATTCTGCTTTTTGCAGAAAAACTGTTATTTCTGGTCGGCCGAATGCTGCAGACATTGGCTTGTTTCTGCATGGCACATCCTTTCTTTCATCCGACTCTTCTGATTGAGGCATGAGTTCAATGCTTCCAGCATTTCCAAACTCTACAATGATAAAAAGTACTTAGCGAGAATGAAGATTCTTGAAATGCTATCACGAATGCTGCAAACATTGACTTTTCAGCACAAAAACTCTAAATTATCTTAACTTTCTAATCCTTGCCTCTTATCCTACATGCATTGTATTTTATATATAATTCTCTGTTAAAAGGTTGTTCTATGCATCAAAGTGTGATAATAATGCATGATTTTTTCAATAAATACACCCTAAAAGAGAACTAAATAACTCTCTAATTGAGAGTTATCAGCTTTGCTTTTTTTAAATTTGAGGTGTCACTGCTCTCAAATAAATGAGAGTCAAATACCGATTTTCGGGATTGAACCTGTAATTGAACTAAATTACCATCAAACAATGAAACCAACATGCCACTAGAGATGTCCACGAAGCGGGACGGGGCTGAGGAATGGGTTCCCCGTCTCCACCACCAAAATCGATCCCCGTCCCCGCGAAATTTATGGTTTTTTTTTTAGGGATCTAGCGGGGATTCACCACGGGGAATGGGCAAGAATCGGGTTCAATAATAAAAAATCACCCACTATTAATCCTACAATGATGGTTCATATAGACGATTCCAACTATAAAACATAAAACAAATAAATAATTAAAACAACAAAAATATATGACATAATTCAACTTACATAAAATAAATATATAATTAAAATCAACAAAAATATATTACATAATTTGACTATATATTTTATCATAATATATAAATTATAAAGACTTAAAAAAATGTTAAAGAATATAGAAATAAAAAATCTAACAATAGTAATTAAATGTTATATTTTAATTAAATAATTATTTGGATTGGATTAATTTTAGGTAAATAATTGATCCAATCAAACACATGAACATTTTATAATTTTTAACTCAACTCAATGCAAAAATGTATTTAACCCAACCCACCATCAAATTAGATTGGGTTGATTCAAGTTATTTGAGTTTCGAATTGTTTGAACACTCCTAATTGAAATAGTAAGTATAATTCTCAAAAAATAAAAATAAAATTGAAATAGTAAGTACTTAGGATTGCATCGGGACTTTCACATGTTTAAATTTTGTGTGTTGTTCTTTGAATAAATGTTACCATCGGTTCGTGTAGTTAGCTTAATTTACTAATAACTTGTTTTGTACATGCATTAATTCTATTACATTAATTCTATAGAATTAAAAAATATAGAAAAATTATACTCGATAACTTGTTCTTACAAAGTAATTACAATTATAAGAAAATTCTAAAATATTTATATCAATAATTATTAATATATTTAACATTGTATTATAAATACTCAACAATACTATAAGAAATATTTGACAATAATCATAAATACAAATGACTATATTTGTTAATTTTTTAAAATTGACTAAGTTAAAAATTATTTTATATATTTGACCAGTTTCGTAAATTTTTCAAAAACATATTTATAACGATTCATGTGAAATCGTTAATTTATAACTATTCAAAATAACTCATCATTTTTAAATTGCTCATTTGTGATAATTCATTTCTCTCTTTTCAAAATAATTCACTTTTAACAATTTATTTTTAATCATTATTTTTTAACTATTCAAAATAATGAGTCATTTAAAATCTACATTTACACAAGTGTTTAACTCTAATTTCTCTATATAAAAACCACAATCAAACGACTATTTAACTACAATTTTTAATTTCTAATTTCTAAAAATAACTTCTCAACAAAAATCCCATTCAAACACCTCTTTGTAGCTTGTACTTTTTGTTGAAAATTATGATTGTTACATTTTCAATTTCGAAAAACTCGTTAACTTTAAAGTCCACCATTTTAAAGGTTTAATGAAAATAAGAAACTAAAATTAGATATAAAAGAATATGAACTAAAATCGAATAAAATTTAAAATTTAAATGACAAATGATATTTCAACAGATTTTTTATCTCTTAAAAAATAGATATTTTTTAATCAATAATATACAAAGTGATAATTAGTCTATTCACGAAAAAGACAAATCAGATTTGTGAATAGTTTTCAGAATAATAAATTACAAAGTACCATTATTATTATTAAAGAAGAATTTAGGTGCAGGTGCACTCCTACCATGATGTTACACATATAAAGATATAAATCTTATTTTTTCTTTTATTTTTTTATGATAAATATAAAATAGAAAAAAAAAATAGTAACCACGTGAGTGACATCATAGCAAGAGTGTGTTTGTTTTTTGGACATGAGAAGTAATAACCACTCCTCAACAACCCCTCGTTTGTTTTTTGTAGTAAACAACCACTCTTAACCTCTCTTCAATTACTCGTTAACCACTCTTCGAATTTCTATATATATATTTATAAAAAAAAAACTCTTTTATCAAATTCCACATTAAATTTCATCAAACTTATTTTTTAATCTCGGCTAACATTAATATTAAAATATTTGTTTCTAAAAACAATTTTAACTTTATTGAAAAAGTCAGTAACATGTTGGCTTGGTTGTAATTTAATTTAACACATAATTTGATTTTGAAATGAATTATTTCATAAAAAATTATCAATTAGTAATAATTTTAATTCATAAAATACCTCATTTTTTTAATAAAATTTTTCATGTAAACATATTTTTAAAATTATGAAAAATTAATAAGAATAAATTTGCAAATGAAATATAGTAATAAATTAATAACAAATACTAAATTTTAGTTGTATTATCGTTATAAAAATTAAAATTTGATATTTAAAATTAAAAGAATCAAAACAAAACAAAATTAAAAGTAGATTAAATTGACATTTTAGCTATTTTATTTTTCCAGTGGTTAATATTTTAAAAAATAATAAAAATAAGAAACAAAGTTGAATAAAGTTAGGTAAGAAAAAAAAATATTTTAAAGTTAGAAATTTTTTATTCTCCTATTTTAAAAAAACGAATATTTTAACATTATATAATATATTTTGTTTACTTTTACTTAATAAAACCATTATATCTTACTACTTTCTATTTTTTTATTTTCTGGAAGAATATATTTTTACAAGTTTCTCGTAAATATATTTCTACTACTTCCTTAATAATTTACATTTTAATCGTCTATTAATGGTAAATTTAGTCCAAAATTTTAAAATTTATTATTGTTTGTTTAATTCATGTTACTAATATGTTTAATAACAAAATATAAAACTAAAAGTTGATTGATAATTCAATATGATAGTTTTTAATTACCTTAAAGATGTATATGTGTGTTAATTAACTAAAATTTCACAAATTTAAATTCTTCAATTTGAATTATTATTAAATTAAAAATATAAAAATGCTTTTTAAGATCAGTCGAGAACAATTGGGATGAATAATTAAAATTTATAATTTTTTAATTATAAGTACATAATTGTTATTATTTACTTCAACTACATTTTCAAAAAAAAAATTATATTAACCACTCTTAACCTCAATCCCTAAACGAGTAGTTAACCACTTCGTACTACTACTAACCACTTCATTCTTTTCCACTCCACTCCACTCTTATGTCCAAAAAACAAACACATCCTAAGGGTGCAGCCCGGACTACATCCAAATTTATCTCTTATTTTTTATTATATATATTTTTTAAGAAAAATTTCTCTCTTATTATTATTGAGAAAAGTACCATTATTATTTAAAAAATGGATCTGTATTATTTTGTTATTATTGTATTTGAATCAGAAGAAACAAAATATATTATTTTCTAATATTTCACCGGTATCATTTGGTATTTTAATATATCAAATTCAAACATACGCATGTGGTTGGAAAGAATTTTAAATTAATGACAGGAGCAAGGCACGTGGGCTACACACACTATTGAAAGAGCCTTCAAATTTGAATGAAGGAAAAATAAAGAGTAAGATTTAGGATTATCAAGTTATGACCTAAATTTTCGTATCGATTTATGCGGTTAATTTAAGTCATATATTATTATTTTATTATCATATATATATTAAAAATAAAAATAAAATAAAATGTGACTCAATTTAAATTTAGGGCGAGAAGACTGTATTTTTTTGAGAACAAGTTGGAGAAGGGAGTAAACTTTTTTTTTTTACTTTGTAATTATGTATAACAAAACATATTTATTAATTAAATTAGCATTTTCTGCCGTCACAACTTTGAATTCTGTGCGTTTATCATCATTATTATTTTTTTATTTTAATTCAACTAGGATGAGATTTGAATTTAAGAGGAATTATAATGACTGAAATATTACTTTGTAAGCCCATACAAAAGGATAAACTATAAATATTTGACTCTTTTTATTTTCATTTTTCAGTTTTTTTAATATTTGGGAGTGTTGAGTGGTTTACCGTATATTTTTAACTAATTTTATAAGAAGAATTGTATAATTTAATAGCGCTTGATAATTTAAAAGAAGTATGTATGAAATTAATTATTTGACGGATGATGGTTATGAATTGGCTCATAATATTTTGGTTTATTATAGGTGAAATTGGCTCATAATAAATCCATTAATCTAGAGAGAGATTGATAATCAGGAGGATTAAGCTCAAGAATGAGAATTGGAAGCTAGCCCGATCCAGACCCGATAGGTCTGGATAAACCCGACTCTAGTAAGATGGGTGGGGCAAAGCTCAATCATTGGCATGGTGGGTGGGGGCAAAACTCAGCCATAGACCCCAAGCAAGGTGGGTAGGGCAAAGTCTGACCCGGGATCTTGAAGACCAAATCCAGCCTCGGTTGTCCCTCTCAGCGTGTATGTGATTTTCTTCTTGTGGAGCAAATAACTCCTAAGAGAGAAAACCTTAGGCATGTTAAGGTGCACGAAGATAAAAAAAAAGGGTGTGCAAGGTAAACAGGTAGAAGTTACAAATCAGCCATACTCATTATATCTCAAATACACCATTACAATTTTCCCATCATTACATGAGGTTTAAGGTTATACTTCAACAAGTAATCCACTAATAAGTGGAGAGTTAATGAGTCAAAAGTGGTTACATAACAACTCTATATAAGAACAGGTGAGGAGGAACGAGAGGAATAAGCTAATTCTAAATTCCTAAGATGAACTTCTCTCCTTAGAGCTCTTCTAATTTCATTTCTCTTATAATCTGTCTTAGGTATCATATACAACTTGACTCACACCACACTAGTGTCCTAATTCTTTTTTATTTTGCAAACACAAGGTTCCCGTTAAAATCACAAATTTACTGTTGGTCCTAAAACTCAAATTTCAGCATGGTTCATAATACCCTTTCGACCACTAAGCCAACTTATGATTGTTTTCTAATATTTGATAACTTTTTTTTTGTTTTGTTTAAAAAATAGAAAATCAGTCTTGTTTAATAATGATTTTTAATTTTCATTTAAAAAAATAAAAATAAATTTAGTGATGAAGATAAATGTCTAAGAAAGAAAAGTTTAACACAGTAACATGTATGAATAAAATATTTAGAGAGGGAAAACTTATGAAGAACTACGATAAAGAGAAGATTTTAGGTAGACTTCGAAAAAGAATTTTATTTTCTCAAAAATATATAAAGGGAAGAGAGAGATGAAAGTTAGAGACTTTTATTATTATTATTATTTTTGTGGAGAAACCACAGCCTATTTGATTTTTAGGGAGGAAAATTGACGTAGGATTGAAAGAAAAAAAAAAAGTAAATGAAAGTTAAATAGAGATAAACATTCCAGGGCATGTTTAGAATGTTTAGTTTTGGAGAAATTGAGTGAAAGTAGGTAGAAGAATTGAATGTTTTAAATATAGTGTTTGGACGAGTGCAGGTAGAAAAATATTGTTTGAATAAAATTATTTATATGAATAGTGACAGAAAAATCTTATTTCAATAAAGTTATTTTATAGAAATATTTGCATGAACATCTTGTTTGGAGAAGAGATTATAAAGTTGTTTATATGGGTGGTTAGAATTTTTTTTTGTTTGAATAAAGTTGTTTGGAAAAAAGATTTAGAATAAAGGTTGAATAAGTGGTTCTAATATGGAGTTAGGAGAAATTTTTTATAATATAAATAAATATGTGGTGAATTTTATCATCTTTCTTCCCCAACTTTTCTTTCATTTACGGGAATGAGAGAAGGGAAATAAAATTATAAAATTAGGGGTTAAAAATGAATTATTTTGAAAAGTGAAAAATAAATGATTAAAATGAGTAGGTTAGAAATGAGAAGTTAGTTTTAATAGTTAGAAATGAATGATTAAAAATGAAGAATTATTTTAAACAATAAAAATAAGAAATTATTATAAATAATTACAAAAACTCGTTTGTAGGTAATTTTTCAAAAAGAAGTTGGTAAATCTTCCATCTACATTTTTTTGGGTAAACAAATACATCTTAGGGTGTGTTTGGGGCAAGAGGAATTATAATAATTAAGTGGAGAATGAGAATGAGGAGGAGAATAAGGAGGAGAATGATTATTTGTATTTGGAGTGAAGGTAATGATTATGAGAAGAATAATTATTTGTGTTTAAGATGGAGATAATGATTATGAGAAAAATAAAATAATGAAAATGATGTGAGTGAAAAATAGTGATGTAATATATAAAAAATTGTTGGAAAGAGAATAAAAAGTAATTAAGATGAGAATGAAAAAAGTAATTTTTTGGAAAACCTGATTAAGGTGGGAATGATTCTCGGTGGCCCAAACATAGAGAATCATCCTCATTTCCATTATCTCTCTTATTCTTGGTAGCCCAAACACCCCCTTGAGGGGTATTGAATTTCGGAATTATGAGAGGAGAATAGATGAAGTGAAAGAAAAAAAGGAATTTAAGAGAAAGTGGAGTGATTTAAAAATATGAAGCATTTGTTTGAAAATTGGTGTTTTGGAGAGGAGATGTTAGAATTTTTGTTGGAATTTATGTTTTGAAATGAAATGTTGGAGATTGATGGTTAAGAGATAAGATTTTTATTTTATATTAACTTTTATTATAACATAATTTGATTTGAAGTCTTATAAGTTTAAATAGAATTGATGGGATGTGAGAAGAAGTTGAGAGATGTTAAATACGAAAAACAAACACGAGGTTAAATAACTTCCTCTCACAACCTCTAAATCCAATCACCTTCGAGAAGAGGAATTATTTACCATTTATTTATTTATAATACATTACAATTTCTCAACTCCTCCTCATCTTCTATCAAACTTCAAACTTTCTATCCAAGTTTAATGACCATTGTTTTTCTCAATGTATTTATTTTAAATTTAAAGGTATTTTCAATAATTTACCTATTTAGGAAACTCATCCTTCCCCCAAAAGACCCCCAAATAATGGCAAAGCTTCCTAACCCCTCCAAACTCATTCTGTTCTTCTTCCTCCGACTCCTGATTCCCGCCGCCGCCCACCGCCACCCTCTGGACCCACTCTCCCCGGCGGAGTTCAAACTCATCCAAACACTAATCATCAACACCACCGCCCCCAACGCCACCTTCCAATACATCGCCCTCGCCGACCCAAACAAGCAATCCCTCCTCTCATGGCTCTCAAATCCCAAATCCCCACCGCCGCCCCGCCGCGCCACCGCCACCGTCCGGCACAACAAATCCACCCACGAGATCCTAATAGACTTAGCCCAAAACTCCATCCTCTCGAACCGGGTCTACACCGGTCCGGCCTACGCGCCGTTCACATTCGAGGAGCAGTTCGCGGCCGCCGCACTGCCGCCGTTGTACCAGCCGTTTGCGGCGGCGATGGCGAAAAGAGGCCTAAAAATGGAAGAGGTGGTTTGTGCGTGTTTCAGCGTGGGGTGGTTCGGGGAAAAGAGGAAGCGGAAGAGAATCGTGAAGGTCCAGTGTTACTATTTGGACGGGAGTATTAATCTGTATATGAGGCCGGTGGAAGGCGTGACCGTGACCGTTGATCTTGACGAGATGCAGATCATTGGGTTTCGAGATAGACATGTGGTTCCGATTCCTAAGGCCGATGGGACTGAGTACAGAGAATCAATGCTCAAGCCTCCGTTTTTGCCGCGCCTAAATGGAATCACGGTGGTGCAGCCGGAAGGCCCCAGTTTCAAAGTCAATGGCCACTCCGTTAGGTCAGCCCAATTACTATTTTTACAACTTTTAGTTTAAATTTTGTTGGTTTTTTTTTTCCCTTCCGTTAGAATCTTTAAACAAATTAAAATTATTTAGGTTACTATTGCAAAAATGGAATTTACTTCGTATCATTGGCAAGGTGTTTGGATAATGTTTTGGCGAGGAGTTGGTTTGAAAAGTTATTTAGAGTAGTTAAAATTGAGAAGTGTAGTCAAATATTAGTTTGGATGCAGTTTTTATGTAGAGAAGTTAGAGACAATAATTTGTTTAGACATAAATTTAAAATGAGTAGTTATTTTGAATAGTTTAAAAGAGAATAGTTAAAAATGAGTGATTAGAAATGAATTATCAAGGAGCGAGAAATAAATGATTAGAAATAAAGAGTTATTTTAAGTAATTATAAATAAATAATTAAAAATGAGTAATTATTTTGAATAGTAAAATTGATGAGTTATTTTCGATAATTACAAAATTTCATTTGAACATAGTTTTTTAAAGAGTTAAATCCTTAATCTAAATTTTCTTTAAATATGACAAACAAAAATAGTTCAAATTGTTTGTAATTGGGACGATGAAGTATGTAACTATTCATTTTTGTATAAAAAATGTGTTTTTTTTTTGTCCAACCAATGATATTGACATCGTAAGGAGAATAATTAACTTTCACCCCTTTAATCTTCTAATAGACAAAAAATATTATTATTTTTTAAAAAATTATAAAGCTTAAATTTTGATTTTTAAAATGATAGAACTAATTTTATATATATATATATATATTTGACAATAGAACTTAATTATAACTCTCTCAACTACGCATATTAAATTTTTACAATTATTCGGACTAAATTAACACTTTCTTCAATCATAAAATCAAATTTATTATTTATAGTTTACTATTTATTTTATTTTATTTGCTATGATCTTCGTGACTAGTATTTTTACTAGATATGATTATTATCACTTATCAGTTCTTCCATACAAATGAGATTCTAACCTTATTGAATAGACGTGTGCTTATTTTGAATTTGATTCATATGATATCTAGATTTTTAAAAAATAGTATATATATATATATAGTTTGGCTGCATCTTGCCATTTAAATATCAAGCATCTTATTCACAACAATCATATTTTATGATTGTTGTTGTTATACTTTGTTTTTAGTGTATTTGAACTGTCAACAAGAGTAGTGTATATTCAATAATCAAGAGATCATGGATTTGAGTTCTTTCATCTCCAATTGTTGATATTTTGATTAAGAGAGTATAAAAATGACACAATTATACAAAATAAAAATTGTAGTCATAAATTTCGATATTATAAGTTTGAATTTTCTTCCTCATTCAAAGAGGACTTGCTAACATTTGTTAAGTGTTTATAATATACTAAAAATAAATGTAGAAAACTAAAACATAAGGTCCTATGGTTTAGTGGTTAGGACATTGGACTCTGAATCCAGTAATCCGAGTTTAAATCTTAGTAGGACCTAATTTTTGAACTTTTTTATTTTTCAGATTTTTGTTCTTTGAAGTACGCGATGACTGTCATTAAGTTAAATTGAGTTAGGAAAATGGCATTGAATTGAATGTGTGTGATTTTCTGTAAACGGAGCAGTTGGGCAAACTGGGAATTCCACTTGAGCTTCGACGAGCGAGCTGGACCAATCATATCGCTAGCATCAATCTTCGACATAGAAAAGCAAAAACATCGCCGCGTTTTGTACAGAGCCTTTATATCAGAGTTGTTCGTGCCGTACATGGATTTAAACGAAGAATGGTATTATCGAACGTTTTTCGACGCCGGTGAGTACGGCTTTGGGCAGTGCGCTGTGCCACTTGAGCCGCTCCGAGATTGCCCAGAGAATGCAGTGTTCATCGATACCTACATGGCGGCCGCTGATGGGAGTCCGGTGAAGATGCCAAATACTTTCTGTATCTTTGAGCGCCACGCCGGTGATATCATGTGGCGCCACACCGAGGGTACCATTCCAAATAAGCTTGTAAGTTCTTTTTTTTTTTCTTTAAAAAATGAGTTTTAGGGATATATACTATTTTTTGAAATATTAACCTTCTTTTTGGTTTCAAAACAAGAAATGTTACACTTTCATACTTTATCATGCAAATAATCGAATGCTGCGTTGTTTACTCTTATTGACGGGTTTTAGGTTTTAAAAAGTTACATTTTGTACTTTCCACTTTTAAATTTCAAAATTCTTCATATTTATTTTTTAATTTTGTATTAAACTCATCACCCGTAATTCTCCAAAGCCCTCTTAACTACTATATCACTTCATAATTGTTTATATTTAAACAGTTAAAATTTTTTGTAGATCTTCAAAAAAGAAAGTTTATGATTTATTAGTGATATTGCTAATGAAAATTTCAGATTAGAGAGACGAGAGCGGAAGTGAGCTTGGTGGTGAGGATGGTTGCAGCTGTGGGCAACTATGATTACATTATTGATTGGGAGTTCAAACAGAGCGGCTCCATCATTGCTAATGTAAGTCTTATTTTGGGGTTGCTTTTAGTTTACTTTTTATCTCACTCTTCAATCTTATTATATAAATATATTGGGTGTCCATTATTAAATAGTTGTAAATTGGTTTGTCGGATCAAACTGACCCTTGGCTCAAGATGGGTCAAGGATGGGCTAGCCCTTAAGTTGACCACAAGGCCAATCTCCATGTGATCGACTCAACCAACCTTCTCGTAATTTTTTCTTTTTCCCCTCGTTTGAGCCTTTTTTGGATTCCAACTCTTTCTGGTAGGTTTGAACAATGAGCTTTAATCATGTTTTTAAGCCATAACTATTTTCTTTCAAGTTGATGTTATATGGCATAACACTTGCCATGAAATAATCAATTAAGAATCCAATCTTTATAATATTGAGATTATGAGATACTTTTAATTCTCAACAAATATCATGTTATAATATTATAACTAGCTATCTCTATTAGAGAATATGAGGTTCCACCTCAAAATCAATTGACAATTAAGGTAGTAACTCATATATCTTATAAATGCTTGTAGGACTCCCAATTTTTCTAATGTGGGACAGTTATGAGATTCTAATATGCCTCCTCAAGATGGTGTCTTTTTTGGGCTCACTAATCTTGGATCAGATCTCAATTTCATGGTGCCTCCTATTCTGATACCATGTTAGAGAATATATGGTTCTACCTCAAAATCAATTGACAATGAAAAGAGCAACCCATATCTCTTATAAATGTTTGTAGGACTCTTCATTTTTTTTAATGTGGAGCAGATCTTAACAATCTCAACATGTATATAAAAGAGTTTACAAATTATAGATTTGACATTCAAAAATAGAAAAGAAATTTAAATATTCGTCGGTTGTCTCCCGTAATTAGTCCATGAAAATAACATGTATTTTAGTTTAAGAAATTTCCTATAATGTTGCTTTAAATTTACGTTTTTGTCCTTCGTTGACAGGTTGGATTAACCGGGTTGCTGGAAATTAGGGCATCAAAATACACTCACAGTGACCAAATCAAGGAAGAAGTCTACGGCCCGCTGTTAGCCGAGAATACCATCGGCGTCCGCCATGACCATTTCCTCGTCTATCACCTTGACCTCGACGTCGACGGCGGCCACAACTCCTTCGTCAAATCCAATCTCCGCACTGTCCGATCGCCGTATCCCGATTTCCCCAGGCGGAGCTATTGGACGGTCGTCGCCGAGACCGCCAAAACAGAGGCCGATGCTAGAATCAAATTCGGCCTCCAACAGGCGGAATTGGCGATCGTTAACCCCAATCGGAGAACCAGAATGGGGAATCCCGTTGGCTACCGTCTGATTCCGAAGTCGGCGGCCAGTCTTCTTTTGAGTTTGGATGATTTCCCCCAAATTAGGGGTGCATTTTCGAATTACAATGTGTGGATTACACCCTATAACAGCTCCGAGAAATGGGCTTCTGGGCTCTTCACTGATCAGAGCCGTGGAGACGATACCTTGGCTACTTGGACTCTCAGGTAATAAACTATTTGATTCACTCAATCCGAATTTATTAATTTCTAATTAATGTTAAGAAAGGGATTCGTGCATGTGATTAGGTGAAGGGAATCATCATCTAGCTTGTATTGGGAATGTAGATTTATGATGTTTAAAATATAATATAAACAAGTAGTTTTGGTTATCTTTACCATGTGATATATAGTGTTAGTGGGATGAACAAGCTTATTAGTAAACTAAACAAACTCTCCTACCAAATTATAGAATCAACTTGTGATTTCAAGATGAATAAGTATACCTCATGCATGTCTAAACACTCTTGGGTTATTATATCATTACACAATGTTTCAATTTGGTTGAAGCATTTTTTTCCTTTCTTTTCAAATTTCAGCTTATAGTTTGAGGCAGTTTTTTTCTGTTTCTCTACCTATGTCAGTGGACTCTATTATAGTTTAGGATTGAGTATAGAATAGGAGAAAATGTGTGGACTTTCAGATAAGTATAGGGTAGTTTAGGAATGATTTGTGGAGTTCAATCAAGCTTAAAACTTAAAATGAAACTAAGTTCAAGCTATAGGGACCAGTAGTTAAAAGTAGATGTTCTCACTTCTCAGGCAATAATATATGTGGATGGGGATGATGGATGCAGGGACAGGGAGATAGAGAACAAAGACATAGTGATGTGGTACACCATGGGGTTTCATCATGTGCCTTGTCAAGAGGATTTCCCATTGATGCCAACTCTCAGCAGTGGGTTTGAACTGAGACCAACTAATTTCTTTGAGAGCAATCCTGTGCTTAAAGTTACTCCACCCCAGGTAGTCAACTGGTCTAATTGCTCTCTCTGAGAAACCATAATTACCTCCTTTGATTGTACTTTAAGAATACACTTCATCAACAACACTCATTCACATTCAAGGCAATTGTCATAGAATAATATATGCGTGTGTACACTTTTTGAATAACAAGTTACATAAGATGTGTCTTGACTCAATGATTTTACTTAACGTTTCCAGCAACTGTTTGGATGAATTTGAAATGACCAAAATCATTTTTTGTTATGTCTAAAATAACTAAAAAGGCATTACAAAAGTGATTTTGGTTGAATGGTCTGTACTTATTAAGTTCTCTGAAGTGCCAAATGAAATCATACTCTGCCGATGTTTAGTTGACTTTATTGTTTGGAATTAAGTGGACAGGTGAATTGACAATTTTAAAAAAGAATTTGTGAAGATGAGATGACTTTTCTTTTCTTTGAGGTAGTCAAATGAAACTTGCTCTCAATGCAAGAAAAGAAAAAGAATAGTAAAAACAATAAAGCCTCTGCAAACATCATGCTTTGGACAGAAGTTTCCAATTTTCATCATTTGAAAAGGAGGGGATTAAACAAAGCAGTTGTGCCATTCCATTAAAAAATTATTTATATAAGGCAGCTAATTAATCATTTGACTTCCATATGAGCTCTCTTCTTTTTGCTCCCTTTACTTGAATTTTCGTCTGTATTATCTAATAAAGAAACAGGGCGGTTTCCTTGTTGGAGCATCATAAAGAGAAAGATATCAGTAATCGCCCCAAAGCCGTTTGAATTTTCCCCCTTCCTTTCATGACTCTTCCTCTGTTTCTTCTTGTAGTCCTCTACCTTCATTTCTGTGCAGCGGCACCACCCCTTTTCCATCCGCTCGACCCTCTTAACCCAGCAGAGCTTGACCAAATAAGGCTTGCTGTCCAGAAATCCGGCCTGGGAAAACTCCAAAATCTCACATTTCACTTCGTTGACTTGGAAGAACCAGAGAAGAAAGATGTTCTTTCCTGGCTCTCTTCTAGTGAACAAAACAACCCTGTCCACCGTCCGCCCCGCCGTGCAAACGTTGTGGTCCGGGCAGCCGATTCCACTCACGAACTACTTGTAGACCTGGCCACTCGCTCGGTTAAATCCCACCATGTCTACAACGGCCATGGCTATCCTCCTTTCACTTTTATCGAGCTCTTTCAAGCCAGCAAACTCCCACTCAATTTCCCCAAATTCAAAGCTTCCATTCAGAGGAGAGGCTTGAATTTGTCTCATGTTTCTTGCATCCCATTCACAGTAGGCTGGTACGGCGAGAAAACAACCAAAAGGCTTCTTAAAGTTGCGTGCTTTTACAGAGAAGGAACTAGCAATGTCTTCGCTAGACCAATCGAAGGAATCATTACTCTAGTCGACGTGGATTCCATGAGAATCATCAACTACTCCGACAGGTTCATAGCCCCTTTACCAAAATCAGAAGGAACTGATTACCAATCAAAGAAAATAGAGCCCAAACCCTCCAACTGCAACGCCGCAAAGAGAAGATTCACCATCGAAGGCCATCAAGTGAAATGGGAGAACTGGGTCTTCAATGTGGGATTCAACGCCAGAGCTGGAGTAATTATCTCAACAGCTTCCATTTTCGACGACGAGAAGAAGAAATTCAGACAAGTGCTTTACAGAGGACACATTTCAGAAACTTTTGTGCCATATATGGATCCAACGAACGAATGGTACTTCAGAACCTTCATGGACATGGGAGAGTTTGGATTTGGGCGGGCGGCCGACACTCTGCAGCCGCTGATTGACTGCCCGGAAACTGCATTGTATATCGATGGCTACATGGCCGGTGCTGACGGGCGGCCGCAGAAGGTATCGAGAGCCATTTGCATCTTTGAACGGCATTCTGGAGATGTTTTATGGAGACATACTGAGATAAATATTCCTGGCAAAGTGGTAATGAGAAATTATTCTGTTGATTTCTTGATAAATTTCTACTCTTGTTGTTTAGTATTGCAGTTTATTGAATGGTTTTAGTTCTTTTTTGTTTTTGGCAGATTAGACGTGGGGAACCAGAAAGTAGCTTGGTGGTTAGAATGGTGGCTACTGTTGGGAATTATGACTATGTTCTTGACTGGGAATTCAAAAGGAGTGGCTCTATTAAAGTTGGGGTATTTCCTTTCATCTTCATTTCTTCATTTAATTTACTATTAATTATTTAAAGCATGCATTACTTTTTGATTAAAATGTAATTTGTTGGAATGTAAACCTCAACTATGTGTCTAAATTAATTGTATTATGTTTAGGTGGGTTAAAAATATAGATTTCCCTAACATTCAATTTTGTGACTCCTGTTTTTATTTTTTTGGATTCAACCATGGTTCTTTCTCATAAAATTCCTTAGTTCGACATTTACCCCACCAAATGTTTGAATATGTCTAAATTACCTTGTCATGTGATTGTCGAGGTTGATACATAAGACTTGTCAAAAGACGAGAACTATTTTTGAATTCAACAATAAATGAGAGTTGGAAATTTGAATCCGTAACTCTTTTAATTTTAGTTACACATATATGATGCCTCTTCATCTTATAGTACATGAAGAACTAAACAACTCTAGCTTCAAAAGTTCAATCAAAAGGGTCTGTGACGTGTTGAGTTTGATTGATTTTAATCCAATTTAAAATAAAACCAAAATGATATTTAGAATGTGAAGTTTGAGTTTGAGAAGGTATGGGTTTGTTTGGTGGCAGGTTGCTTTAACGGGGCTTTTGGAGGTTAAAGCTTCACCGTACACAAATAACGTAGATGTTACCGTCGAAACATACGGAACTCTCATCGCCGACAACACAGTGGCCGTCAACCATGACCACTATCTAACCTACTATCTCGACCTCGACGTTGACGGCGCCGACAACTCCTTCGTCAAAGCTAAGTTGGAAACGGCAAAAGTCAACGCTACGTCACCCAGAAAGAGTTACTGGAAGGTTGTAAGAGAAACCATCAAAACCGAAACTGAAGCTAAACTTCAGGTGGGCTCCGACCCGGCTGAGCTCTTGATTGTGAATCCCAGTAAGAAGACAAAGTTTGGGAATTCGGTTGGTTACCGGCTTTTCACCGGACAACCGGCTAATTCTTTACTGGCCGGCGATGATTACCCTCAGATTAGAGCTGCTTACACTAAGTATCCCTTGTGGGTGACTCCCTATAACAAGTCGGAGAAGTGGCCGGCGGGATTTTACGCCGATCGGAGCCGGGGAGATGATGGCTTAGCTGTTTGGGCCAAAAGGTAACTTTTACATTTAACTTTCATATATTTTAAAAAACTTAGGTGATTTTAATTTTTTTGCCGTAGAATTTATTAATTTTTATTTACCTGAAGTGTTTTATTGTGTGATGTGGTGGTTTTTGCAGAAACAGAGAAATTGAGAATAGAGATATTGTTTTATGGTACACAGTGGGGTTCCATCACAGCCCTTGTCAGGAAGAGTTTCCGGCGATGACCGCCCTCCACGGCGGCTTCGAGCTCCGACCAGCTAATTTTTTTGATAGAAACCCTTTGCTTAAATGATCCATTCAAATTGTATTTCTTATATAAATGGGGTCGATTCAAAAGAAATTTAGGCTTCTTTTCAGCCTTGTAAAGAATAAGTGATTACCTTTCTACGATTTAACCCATTAATTAATAAAAATATGAATGTAATTTGACCACCTAACGAAGTATAAGAGACCACTATAGTTGATCAAATAAAAAATTTATTGGTGTCATTAGAACACTTCACGAAGTATAGAGTTTGGTTGATCTTGATTGTAACAATTAAAAAGTTTTGCCCTCAAGTATTTTGCACTTGCTTACCCTAAACACCTAACGTGAGGCCAAAATGAATAATAATCTAGGGTATGTTTGGAGCACCGTTTATGTAAACGGTCGAATTCGACCTGTGTTTATCCCACCGATTATTATAAATGGTGGTTATTTAAACCTGCGTGCTCGTTTATCTAAACCTACGTGTCAACTTATCTAGACCTTATATTTTTATTAAATATTTTTATGAATATTGACTATAAATTTTTCTTAAAATTTTCTAATATATATATATATGATGTTTTTTTAACAAAATTAACTGGTGATTGTTTAAAATGATAACTCATGAATTGGTCTTAATTAATAGTATATAATTTTTTATTTTTCTTTTTTATAGTAGTATATCTTTTTTTTT
>JBBMKA010000020.1:2853518-2878334 GCA_037833695.1 Sechiopsis laciniata | reverse complement strand
ATCTAAATTAGACAACATGGATACTATTCTTATCATTGATTGTCTATCATATTAGCATAATTTATTAAATAAATATTTAAACTACAAGAAATGTGTGAGTATGAAAATTTAGAATAAAACTTTTTTTTTATATAGGAAATCCTACTTAAAAACATTGGTGCCACAAAAAAAAAAAATTTTCTTTTTTTTAACGATTATTATTTATAAACCTGGTACCAATTGTTGACACATATTTGTTTAAGCAAGATTTCTTTATATATTTTTGGCTAGAAAAGTTTTACATGAAAATTTAAATTTAAGATATTAAGTAAGTACATTTTGCTTAATATTGATCTAAAGCTCGTATCGATAAGATTAAAATATCATTCCATAACTAAACAAAGTAATTTTCAATATTCTACAATATTCTTTTGACTAAATTACATTTTTTTTCCATTACAAAATTAATCCCTTAACTTTGATTTTTGTAAAAATAATTGACGACTTTTATATATACACAATTCAAATTTGAAGTTCTATGACATAATCGGGCGGATGGTTTACGAGTAAAACAACCAACCGTTTATTTAATCAATCAATTAGTATTTTAAAAAAATAAAAATAAAAAATAAAATAAAACGTTGCTATATATTTAATAGACACAAAAAAAAAGTTTAAAAATATATTATATAGAGAATTGAAAGTGAAATGACTTATTAAATTTTTTAAAAAAAGTTTAAAGACTACATAAATCAAAGTTCAAGAATTGATCTTAATAAGTTCAAATGAGCAATGCTCCAATAACATTTTGTATGATATGTTAATAAAAAAGTTACGAGTTCATATTTTCCCTCTTTAATTATTGTCAGAATAAAAAAAAACTAAAGTAAATAATTTAACCTATATTTCAAATATTTTAATTTTAATTACCTATTACTTTTGCATATGAAACTACCAGCTAGATTAAAACAAAAAAATGAAAAAAAAAAAAAAAAGGTTATGAGCATAGTAATGGAGTAGTATACACCCAAAATCACAAGTCACAATCAATGTCAACGCACCACACCTAATAATTATCAATCTCAATTGTTTTATTTAATTGGCTTTGCCAATTGCCAACGAGAATAAAATTGAGCATAGAAATTATCTATAACTTCTTATTCATAGATTATCTTTTGTTAGCAATTGTGGTTGAACTCAAAAATAGATTGGTTAACCAATTAATTAATAGTATTTTAGCAAAATGTGATTATATTCTAAAAAAAAAAAAAAAGATTAAATGAAAACAATGAACCTTTGAGGTTCTTAATGTAATAAGTTCAATTTATGGTGTCTACTTAATTAGAAATTAATTTTCTATGAGTTTTCTTAGCATCCAATTGTTGTAAGGTCGGCAGTATGTCTCGTAATATTAATTGGGATGTGTGCAAGCTCGTCCAAACAATCACGGATATAATTTTTTTTTTTTTGGAAAAAAAAACTAACCTCTCTTTTCAAGTAAGATTTTTTTTTTTCTTTTAAGTTACAATAATTAGGTAGGAAGATTTGAATTCATGAATTCTTAATCATTGGGTGTACATTGATGTCACTCAACTAGTGCTTTTGTTGATAGTAAGAGAAATTTTATTTAATACAAAGACAATATTAAAAATTAAATTATTCGAATCTATTACCTCTTAATCGCCAACAAAAAACCATAATGGAATCAAAGTTATAAAATGACCAAAAGGTCATCAATTTCAAATTCTCATCACTAATTGTAGTTAAACTCAAAAAAAAAAAAAAAAAAAAAATCTTGTTAGTCGAACGTATATATCAATTCTTGAAGCTCACTTTGGTCCAATTTTACATTAATTTATATATATATATATATATATATATATATAAATATATAAATCTGAAAAGATCTCCTAACAGATCTTAAAGAATATCTAATAAATAATGAAAAAAATATTTAAATCTAACATATATTAAAGAGTATCTCAAAAAATGCTTCAAGGAGGTAAATAATTGTTTGACTCCCTTCGTTGGTATATATTAATGTCGCTAAGCATTTGCTCTGGCACACATTATTTATTTTTTTTTTGAAATTACAATAATTAAGAGTAAAAGATTCGAATCCAAAATTTCTTAGTCATTAAATGTATATTAATACGGCTAAGCAATTGTTCTTCTTGACGGAAAGTGGATTTCGTTTTCGATGAAGACCGAAGTGGATTTTAATCCAAACATAATTGAGATATATTCATGACAAAGGATAACAGATGGAATCCTGTCTTTCATTATTTTTATTTTATTTTATTTTATTAAGTTACAATACACTTTAATTATTATTGGATTAAAAAAAAAAAACCTCCAATATTTTATTACTTGAACAACTTAATTAGAAAATTGAAACAAAACCGCGTCCGTTGTGTATCGGTTTGGAAGGAAGGTTTGAAAAGTCGCACGTGGTGAGCGAGGGAGCAAAAGGAGGGACAAAAATGGAAGAATATTTTCTTCACTTTCTTACCCCATGTACAAGAAAACTAAGCTCAATTCAAACTATCCACTATTACTAGTCAATAATTTGATGTAAATAATAAATCAATTGTTTGGAAAATTTAACTTTCAACAATCCTCAACTAAAAAAAAAAAAAAAACCAATCCATTTTTTTTTTTATGTTTTATAAAATGAAAGGTGTTTTGCCATTTAAAACCTTAAAAATTTGTGCGGTGATAATTCTCAAAAATTGAGAGTTAAAGTAGATAAAAAGAATATATTTTCATAAGAATTTACTAATATTTAATTAAATTAATATTGAATTTCGTCTAATCATACCAATTATTATGCTTAAGCGAAACATCCTATAGTTTTTTTTATTATGAGGTATTTTAAAGGTTTGTTGTAGCAAAACATACGTGAATGCGTGCAAATTTATAAGTGTTAAAAAGAATTGATATTTTCTAGTTTTGTCTACATCATTCCTAATGAAGCGAAGTGAAATTCACAAAAAGGAAGCTCGAGCATGCGAAGTCAGCCTAGCGAACGCACCTTGAAAACATTCCACACCGCAGCGATATGAAGATTTGCCAAGCATTTCGCTTAGGTGAAGTTGGTTCAAGCGGTAGAACATTCTCGGATAAATATCTAAGTCAAGGCCGCATGTCAAAGATCCGAGAAACACCTTTCAATCTCAGTCGTCGCTTTGTGTCCGCTCTAATGCAGCCGACAACGCGGACATGGAGCAGGAATGTCAAAGCATTGCAGCTTTCGGCTGAGCGGTGGATCGTGGAGTAGGCTTTAGGCAGTGTCAGGATCGTGGATCCGACTTTGTCGCTTGGAGCTGAAGTATAAATAGTTGCCCTTCTCCTTCATTTAAAACTATCACACGTTCTTGGGGTCGATCCTCCGTCGTGAAAACGCCGTCGAGTTAAATTTCGATCAAATTTCCTTTGTTTTTACATTACTTTGAATTTAATTGTCGTTATGAGTAACTAAGTTTTTCATTGGAATGAAGTAGGCAAGTAGGAGAAGTTCGCCTAAGCGAAGCTGTAGCGAGATGTCAAACTATTATGTGTGCTGCATTAACTCAAAATACATTTTGTCTGATCCACTGTATGTATGCCTTTATTTCGCTTCGAGAGAATAGAAATAAAGCAAACCTGCATGTATAACATTAGGTCTGCTAAGCTTTGCTTGCTAATTAACGAAGACTTAGATATAAGGTTCGCCTAGTGTTGTTTGCGTGATTTTAGCGTTGTTTGAATTTTAGAGAACTGAACTAAGAGCTCGAGAGAGCCAAGGAGAAGCCGTTAGTAGTTCGCTTCTCAGCTTAACATCATTTCGCCTAAGCGAAACTCTATGAAAAGTCTTATTCTCCTTCCGATGCATTTTACCCTAGTTTCATTCACATTACTTTTATTTCGCTTAGCTTAGTTTCATTTCAACAATTTTCTCCATGTCGCCTTGACTTTTTAACTTTCGCTTAAACATGACATTAATCACTAATTCTTGTGGAGATAACTTTTACTTACATTAAAACTTGCTACAACAGGACTGTGTATACTTGCACACTCTTGAGGAACCACACACATTTTGCTTAATTAGAGTAGAGATTTCGCTCTAGCCTAAAATCCAAGCTGTCACATCACCATTCCCTTTAATTATTATTTCTTAATTGTGGTGTGTTGGTTTCGTCCCAACATGTGGAATAGGTTATTAATATCTCCCTACTCCTTGATATTATGTTTAAGTGATAACTTTTAAATTATTTAACCATTGTGTGTTTATAAATTACAATTTTTTTTAGTTCAAATTAGAAAAGGAAACCACAAACTCTACTTAGAAAACTACAATTCTAAAATAAAATGGGAGTCATATACTTATTTCTGATCACCCTGAAGTTAAATTGAATTACAATAAATCAATCAAATAAAAAAAAAGAGAAAAATTACGGTGAATAAACTTTTTTTGACAAAATAATTACAAATGTAGACAAATTCTAAAATATTTACATTCATAATCATTAGTACAATGTAATATTATATTATAAATACTCATTAATATGTATTATTAATATAATATTATTATTAATATCGATGATTATGATAACTAATTATTTTTTAAAATAATTATATTGTAATTATTTTTTAAATTCGACCAATCTCACAAGTTTTTTTAAAAATAAAGTTTTATATGTGAGCCACTATCACATCACCTTTAATTTCAAAGGACGAAAGAATTCAAATTTACACAACAAACACACGGTAAAAAAAAAACTCTCTAACTTCAATTTTTTTTTTTTTTTTTTTTTAATTCAATTGTATTTCGGAAATTGAACTCGTTACCAAGTTAAATAAGTCTACATTACGTTAAATAATTTTGCATAACATATATTTAATAGCTTCTCAGATTAACAAACGCAGTTGCAATATAGTTTTTTACTTTGAAGTTTATAACTATTTAATTTCATTTATGAAAGTTTCTTGTTAAGATTTAGTGAGATTTCTTTTATGGTGGATCAATAAAACAATATCAACATGTTTATAAGCTAGAAATTATAAAACATTAAACTAAAGTCGACCTTTAGTTTTGATGGATGTTTTTTGTAGGCATTAAATTGTTACAAATTATATATATATATAAATAGATTAAATTGTTTTTTTAGTTACAATAATTGAAAAAGGGAGATTCAAACTTGCAACATTTTTGTCATTAGATATACAATGATGATGTTGAGCTATTACTGTTGTTTACTAAAGTCTATAAGCTAAAAAATAACAAATTGCAAAGTAAAAAAATATAAATTAAATGGTTACAAAATAAATTATAAATTATAAGATTAAATTATTATTTGCACAATATATTAGAGTTTAAAAAAATTACGTATTTTTCAAAAAACAAATTACGCAAATGTTATAAACTTATGAAGCTCATTTTGGTATAATCTCAATTTATTCTAAAGATTGAATTTTTTGTAAATACTGAATCGATAGCGCAGGTGGTTATTTTGTTTGATGTTAATATATTTCAATTTCACGGTCACTCGTTCGAGCTCGAAAATTGGTATTTGACTCTTATATTATTATAGAACAATTATATCATCTATGTTTGTTGGTTTTTCTCTTCCCAATTTGTACTAAGCTTATATATATATTTATTGGAAATAGTTTTCAAAATGGAGCTTTTCTAAATGCCATTAGTTTTGTTTTTTTGTTTTTTTTTTTTAATATTTCAAAGTTAGATAGCTGTACCAAACAATTTATGTAATAAAAAACCAAACTAAAAAACTAAATCTCAACAAAAAACTAATGATGGATAACTAAAAATTATGAATTCAAATACATATTGTAAGTTTTAAAAAACTAAATAATATTAATTTTTATTTTTATTCTCTTTGAATTAAAGAAGAAAATTCAAACTTTTGGCCAACAAATTATTTTGTAAATTAAAAATAATTATATTATTTAAATTGGATTTATAAAAACAAAAAAAGTCAATTCAATAGCAAATGTATATTACATGACATTTCAAGATTCAAATTGAACACAATTTATAAATATTAATAAAGAAAAACTGAGCCAACATTAAATATATTCCTAACTAAGAGATAATGCTTCAAATCTTTAGTTCTAAGATTTCCAAAAAAAAAAAAAAAACTATAGTTCTAATGGTTGTTAGACTCAAAAATAAAATTAATAACTCGAAAAAAAAAAATCCATTAGCCACAAAAACAATAAAGAAGAGTAGTTGAACTCTAAATATTGATTAGGACCTCTTCTTTTCAAAAAACAAAATCTAAAAATCCAAAAAATTTAAAATATGAGAGAAATTTGGTCCATAAAAAAACAAGCATTCAAAACATGATTACACGTCCCCTATAACCTGCCTAGTGCCAATAAGACTTAGTTTTCAGCTAAGACAGTAATTTAGGTGATGGCTCAACATCAATTAAATAGTGACTCATCTTCATCCAAGCGCGTATCCCTCACGCGCTTCCCTATATATACGAGACTACTCGTCTCTCCATTCTTCGCTCCCTCTTCTTTTCTTTTGCTTCTTCTTCCTCAAAACTCTCTGTTTTTCTCTGTTTTCAGCCATGGCTTCTTCCTTAGACTGCCTCCTTTTCGGTACCCAAAACTTACCTTTCTTCTTCTTCTTCTTCTTCATTTCCGATATTTTATGTTCTTACTCTGTTTTTTCATACAGATTTGGATGACACTCTCTACCCCTTCAACACCGGAATCGCAGCTGCTTGCAAGAAAAACATTGATGGTTTCTACATTCCTCTGTTTTTATTTTCTCCATTTTCTTGTTGGGTTTCTTAAATTTTAAAAAAAATTCCAATTTTTTACAGACTTTCTGGTAGAGAAATGTGGATTCCCCAAAACCCAAGCTCCAATTCTTCGAACTGAGCTTTTCAAAACATACGGAAGTACTCTGGCTGGTTTGCGAGTAATTTCCCCCCCATTAACAGCTTTAAATCTCCATTAACAACTATAAATTAACTTTGTGTATGCTTAATTATGTTCAGGCACTGGGTTATGACATCCACGAAGATGATTACCATGGGTGAGAAAGAAAAAAACAAATAATATAAACAGAGTATGGAAAAAGATAATGAAAATCGTAATGTTTAACGTTATCCCCTGTTTTTCAGTTTCGTGCACGGAAGGTTGCCGTACGACCGGATCAAACCGGACTTCCAGCTCCGGCAACTCTTGCTCGCAATTCCTCAAAGAAAAATAGTAATTTTTTTTTTTCGTTTTTAATGTTTTCAATAATTAATATTGAAAATCACTTAATGTGAATTGTGATTGCGACAGATTTTCACAAATTCTGATATGAACCATGCGAGTGAAGTGCTGAACCGGCTCGGTCTTGAGGGTTGTTTTGAGAAGATTATATGTTTCGAGACGATGAACCCGAATCTTCCGATAGCGACCCGACCCAACGAGTTTCCGATCCTTTTGAAGCCGGCGATGGATGCCATGAAAATCGCGGTTGAAGTCGCCAACGTTGACCCCCGCCGTACGGTAGGCCGTATGAAAAATTTATAAGACTAACTAAATCTAAAAAGTAATTTTTTCAAAAAATAAAATCTAAAAAATAGTTATAAATATATATATATATATATTTTTTTACATTTGTATTTAAGAATTTTTTCTAGAGAAAAGATACTAGAAGCTTTATTAAATAAGAAAGAGAGGAGGGGAGGGAGGGAGAGAAACAAAAGGGAAGCAGAAGAAGTTACAAAAATACATTTGTATTTATTATATAATAATATATTAACAATATGATATTAAAATTTAGAGAAGAATTTGGATGCACGTTACACCCCAATCATAATGTCACACATTTTATCCTTTTTTTAATTTTATATTTATTAAAAAAGAAAGTATGACTGCACATGAATGATATTATAGTAACCCTCGAGCTGCACCTAAATTCTTCTTAAAATTTATTATTTATTTTTCTCAAATTTTTTTAATTATTTATTATAATGATAAATAATTTAAAATTTATCTATATTTTTAATTATTCTAGATAAATCTCCTATTTTATAAAGAGTTTGTTTGTTGATTTGTTTTGGTGGTTTCTTGCAGCTGTTTCTTGACGACAATGTCCGCAACATCGCTGCCGGAAAAGCTCTCGGCCTCCGTACCGTTCTGGTATAACAATTTTACTTTACTGATTCTCAAAAAAAAAAAAAAAAACTTTACTTTACTCTGTTTTAAACGTGTTATTATTCTGGTACTATTAATACGATTAATTTTTTTAAGATTAATTTATATGATAAGTTTTAATTTATCTTTAAAAAGAATTATTGTGGATGACTCGAAAGAAATTTTATCAAGCCAATGTTAATAAAAAAAAATTTACATTGTAGACACTAATTTTTAACTTTTCTTTTTATAAATATATAATTTTTATTAAATTGCACAAAGTATGATCCCCGAATGAAACAAACCTCCCTACCAAATTGACATTTTTTTTGGAAAAATTTATTAGAAATTTAAAAAATAATAATTATTATAAATATGATCATTTTTTTTTTAAAAATAGCAATCATAATTATTGATATTAATGGCAATAGTGTACTAATAATACATAATAGTGTATTTATTATAGAATATTAAAACGAATTAATAGCTATGAATACAAATATTTTAAATTTATTTACATTTATAGTTATTTTGTGAGAAGAGGTTTTTTTGTTTGAATTATTTTGTGAGAAGAGTTATGTAGTACAATTTTTTTTTTTAATATACGTGATTGTGTAGTTCACCTCGACTAATGTTAAGAAATATACGATTGAATCCTACAATATTTTGATTTCAACCAAACATGATCAAATTGACATTTTAACTTTAAATTCTTTTACTTTATCACTTAGTTTTATTGTTTTCAAATACTTATTTTATAATATTTTATTCAACTTGAACTCTGTAAGAAATAATTCTTTAAAGTTTTAACTCCCATTTAATTTAATTAGGTTCCTTTGAGTTGTCTATCAATTATTTTTTAACAGATATTAATGTTATACATGACAGATATTATCTTCCATAAAAAAATAATTATGATTGAAATTGACCTGATCAACATCAAACATTTTAAAGATTATAATGAGATTTGTTTTTTAATCATTAAAATCTAGCTGTATCTTTTCTTTTCCTTGTTTGAAAGATACTTGGTAATTGTCAATAGACATTTGTCTTTTTTATAGTGAATAATGATAATCATATGTTAGATTAACATTTTTTAATGGAAGTGATTAATTATTACTTTAATAATCACAAGTAAATATTATAAGTGATCGAAAAGTTGTCGAATAGCTACCTTTCTTTTTGTGGTGGAAAGTGAATTTATTCGTTTTTCTTAAGAAAAAAAAGCTGAATTTATTTCAATTATTGGTAAAAATTTTAAATGAAACGTGGCATATTTGTTATTGACGACGTCTACCAAATAGTGGTGCCACGTCATCACATTCCAATCACGAAATAAAATGAATAGTAAGTTATATAATATAATTTGGTTAAAAAAAAATAATATAACAAAAAAAATTTAAATTCTAAGAAACAATCCAAATCAAACTCAAATTAAAATATTAAATAAAACACCAAAATAAATTTTACTCATGCATTATATTTGAAAGGAATTGAAAATAGGGGTTTACATAATCCGATTTTGGTTGATTAATTCTTTAACTCGTCCAATTATATGAATTAAAGTAACTCAATTTAATCTTATATTTTAAAATTGAGTTGGGTGTTCGAGTTTGATTAGTCTTTTCTTTCCTTTATCAAACAACTCTATTCAATATCTCAGTAAATATATAAACAAATAAATAAGTTCATTTGATAATCATTTTGTTTTTCATTTTTAGTTTTTAGTTTTAAAAAAATAAAAATCATACATGCTTGATAATTATTTTTTGTTTTTTGTTTTTTTCAAAACTAAAAATTTAAAATATGTTTGATAATGATTTTTAGTTTTTTGAAAAATCAAATTTTATTATTTTTAATATTTAATAAAATAAAATTATTTTAGAATATTATTGATCCAATAAACTTCAAATTTGGGGGGTCAAATATTATTTGTAGGGTATTTTATCACTTTTCCAACATTTTTCTAAAAAACAAAAACTAGTTTTTTTAAAAACTATTAATTTTTTTTAGTTTTTAGAATTTCTTTAATATTTTAAAAACATTTTAAAACAAAAAACCAAAATTGATTATCAAACAAAACTACTTTTAGAATGTTAAAAACCAAAACAGAAAAATAGAAATGCAATGGTTATTAAACATAGTCTAAAAGGTGGATTATACTATACTTATACTTAGATTACATATCTTATTAGTATTTATTATTTATCATTATGCTAAAAGTAGGTCAATCCTATAACCAACTCAACTCAAATCTTACGGTTTGGATTGGATAGTTCGAGTTACTCGAATCGTCTATCCTTTTGTGCCCCTAACAAAAAGTAGTAATAATTTTGGAATACACATTCAATGTTTGTTACATAGTGGTTTTAAATGCATATGTATTAGAAAGTAATTAATTGCCAATAAGAGTAGAACTCCAACAAATCTTGTACAATTTAATAACCATGAAATTATGCATTTGAATTTTTTTTCTAATATTGTTGTATAAAGAAAACAATTTATTTGGTATCATATTTAATGTAGGTGGGTGAATCGGTAAAGAGTAAAGAGGCAGATTATGCAGTGGAGACGGTACATAATTTGGCGCAAATAATTGAAGAAATATGTATGAATACAGAATCAGATGACAATATCGATGGTGGAATGATCAATCGAAATCGAAGCGAAGTCGATTCCATTCTCATCGCAACAACTGTCGGTGCTTAAATTATTTTATTCATAGCACACAATAATAATTCTGAGTGGGACCTCATTTTGTACATAGATTATCTATCTAATTTAGTCTATTTCTTGTAATTTAATAAACAAATAGAAAATCACTTTCTATTTTATAAATAAAAATATATGATAACATATTTTTAACTTTTAATCAATTTGCGAATGGTTGTAATAAAAAAAAAAAGAACATTAATTTATCTCAAGGGAAAATTAAGATGTTGTGAAAATAAATAATAATTGAGTTTTTTTTTTTTACAGAAAACAAGATTTAGAGAAAATGAATTCAAAATTATATAAGATATCCCTACAGTTATGTTAAAAAAAAATAATAATAATAGCAATAAGTTTGTTTTATTTACACGTTACAATCCAAAGATGTAGATTTCTTTAATACTATACATTATAAAATAAGAAGTTTAAATTAAAATATATGGGTTTAGGTTTCTTAATGCTTTAATAATTGTGTTTAAATTATTCAAAGTCTATTCCTTCCGGATATTTTATTTCAGCCAATAAATTACTTAAACTACTAAAAAATGTTTAATTAATTGATTGAGATTTTTAGTTGAAATTTTTTTTTTGGATGATTTGAACCCAGAGTTTTTATCACACAGTGTGTAAGTCAGGTTCTAGTTTTTCTCGAAAGAAAGAAAAAAGAAAGTAAGGTGTTTGGATGAGAAATTAATTTGAGAAATTATTTTAAGTAGTTTGAAATTAAGCTTTTTGTAATAACTTGTTTGAATGTAGATTTTTATGAAAGATTTACAACAAAAAATTTATTTGGATGCAATTTTTTTGTATATGAGTTAGAGACAATAACTTGTTTGGATGTGGTTTTGAAATGAAAAGTCAATGAGTGGTAAAAAAATGAATTATTTTGAGTAGTTAGAAATGCATGATTATAACTGAGTAGTTAGAAATGAGGAATTATATTGAATAGTTATAAATGATGAGTTGTTTTGAGTAGTTATAATAGCTTGTTTGAATGTGATTTTTTTAAGAGTAATTAGTAAATACTCGTTTTTAAATCTTCTACAAATTCAACAAACAAACACCCCTAGAAGGTGTTTGGATGAGGAGTTAGTCTGATGAGTTATTGGAGTATTTAGAAATTGAGAGTTGCAACAAAAAACTTGTATGGATATAGTTTTTATGTGGAGAAATTAGAGACTATAGTTTGTTTGGATGTGAATTTGAAATAAGTATTTATTTTTTAGTAGTTAAAAAAGAATGATTAAAAATTAGTGGTTAAAAATGAATTATTTTGAATAGTTGAAAATGAATTACTAGAAATGAGTGGTTAGATATCAAAAGTTACTTTAAATAATTAAAAATGAATGATTAGAAATTGTGAGTTATTTTTAGTAGTAAAAATGAGGAATTGTTTTGAGTAATTACAAAAATTCATTTAGATGTAATTTTTTGAAGAATAATTAATAAATACTCATTTTAAATCTTTCATAAATTCAAAAAAACAAACACCCCAAAAGTTTTTGATTTCCAACAAAAAAAGAAAAGAAAAGAAAGTAACTAGTAAGGTTCTCGGACAGCTAATTATTTGGGCTGAGTAATGATATTAAAATATAATAATAATAATAATAATAACAATAATAATAATAATAATTGGGCTCAGTAATTTGTTTACAAACGGGCTGTTTTTGAGTTGTTGTAAGAGGGGTTTAATATCTGCATCCAAACGGGCCGTTAGTAAAAGCTCGATTCGCCCTAAAAATATGTCCAAAAAAAAAAACTTCCCTCTAGTGCTTCAGATATTTATATCACTCTTAAACGATGCAATAATAAAAACACAATTTTATTTATTTATGTGAGATATAAATCAACCAACATTTCAAAGATAAATTCATCAAAGACAATTCATATATGTCTCACAATATTTTTTTTCCATAATCAACCTCTAGTGAAATCCAATTCAATCATAGTTTCTTGGACAAAACACTAAGTATCATTTCAAATATTGATGATTTGCCCATTCAACTTAACAACTTTAAAACTATATATAGAAAAACAGTTATGAAAACGGAAATCAACAACCGATGCGAAGATAAAGAAATGTAAAGGAAGAAGAAACAACACTGAAATTTATGTGATTCACTAACGTTGTGTTAGCTAGTCCACGGGCAGAAAGAGGGGCGTAGTTTTATTAAGAAGAAAAATGGCTAGGATTTAATTCGAATTTATATATGCACTCTCATTAAACCTTATTATAGAATGCGTAAGCATAAAACAGAATGCGGATGTTTAATTGCATGCAGAACGTGCAATAGAATGCGAAAGCGTTTACGCTGCGGAGTGCGAATGTAGAATACTCTAAACGAATGCGGATTACATTGCTGCAATGCAAAAAACGTTTATGCAACAGGGGCGTTGCCTTCACATCCCCACTCGCTTACCGGACAACAAGACCTCCATCTACTAATTGGAGGGCATTAATGCATTCAAGGCATATCTCAACAAACACCATTTGGTTGCTTGCTTTTTGTTTCTCGAAGTGGTTTTATGTTTATGGAAAAATGTTAAATCTAACTTTTTTCCCCAATGATTCCTATGGGATTGAACTTTGTTAATTCATAATAATTCACAAAGTTCTTTCAAAGTGTAATCGTAAAAAAATAAGGGTTGAATTACGCACGTTTTGGACCCTTTGGTTAGCTTTGAGGGTGGATTATAAAATATGGTTTATATATTCATGAATGAATGAAGCAAAAATTATAGAATAATTAGACTAATAGTTTTTTTTCCTTTTTTTTCTTCTGAAATTAATAGTGTTTGGTTAATCATTGTTCCAAGGTTAATTATTGGAAAATTGGGAGCAGTTTTGAGCCACTTACATTAAAAAAAAAAACAAAAAAAAAACTAAATTCTAACGATGAATCAAATTTATAATTTACTCTTAACTATTATATTGACACGTCAAAAACAATAATTACGCTTTAACTATATTTGTACTATAGACACAAATCCTCATTACTACTAATAATTATCTACCATCTTCTTACTTCAAACACTCCTTACTATATATATAAAATAATAATAATAATAATAATAATAAAAAAAAAAGCCATTTGATGCATTTCCCAATCCTTGGAAGGTTTTTAAAGTTATTAACTATGATCTTTCTCGAGATCCAATCGTAATCTGTTTTTTTTTTTTTTTAAATAACAGACTACTTTTAATATATAGAAAAATTTGTTCAACTTAATCTTCCAAAGGGATTACAACTCGTTCATCTACGCATACTAAAATGTGATCACACAAAAAAGTAGAGCTAAAGACAAAACGAAACCTACACAGAAAGCAAGACTTTTGTGTTATTATCTTAACCGTTTTGGAGTATTGAAACTCCAACTAAAAAAAACTCATAAACTATCATATCCTCTAATTCAAGGTTTTTAATTTTTTTTTTTAATATTTTGGGATAATTAGATGTCTATCTCAATTCTAATGAGTACGATACCACCAAAGTAAATGAGGAAGATTAACCCCTAAAATGGAATTACCATTACCTCTCAAAGAAGGAGATCTCTTCCTAATATAGACCCAATCTTTGCCTACTAGTTCAACTTATAAGCAAAACAACAATAAACCATCAATAAAAACGACAATAGAAATCAATAATGATAACGATAAATACTAAAAAAAACCTAACATGGAAATGTATAAAAGACTTAAGACAAAATACAACAACATAATCGAAATAGAAGAAGAAAGAAGTTGAAGTAGGATTATAATAATGGTCAAGAGAAGCCAACAACCAAACATAATACTGATCGGTTCAAAAAACCAGTAATTTGATTCGAAAATCAAATCGATTCAAAAGAACGGGTTGGACTAGAAACCAAATCGGCTCAGAGAATATAGGGTTTAGTTTGGGGTCCGGTCCAAGGGTTGCCTCTAGTTGTCCATCGTAGTTGAAATCTAAGATCTGTTTTATTCAATTCCATAGCAAACTCATCACACAACATCTCTAGGGAACATAATTTCAAAATGGGAATCCCTCTAGGGGTTTTTAGATCGAAATGCTATTTGGGATCCCTCTTGCGTTGAGCCCTTCTTCTTCGTAGTAATTTGATGTATTAGGAAACAATAATGTGTAAGGCATTTTCACCGGCCCAACTCGATTCCTCCATCTCTCATCATTGTTCATCCTTACAATCCTTTTCTCAATCTCCCTTAGTCGATCCCCAAATCTCTCAAAAGCTTCCATTGCTTCTTTGTCAAGTGTCCAATCTGGTATATCTCTTTGCCCTAGATAAATCTCATCCACTGAATGTCGAGATAAGCTCTCAATTAGCGACACACCGAGGATCGTTTGTAGCTGTGCTGTAATCGTTTTCAAGTAGGCTAAATCAGGGTCGGTCTCGAGCTCTAAGAACTCTGGCGTGCCCGGTTCTGGCATGAATCGACGGCTCACAGTCGGGCGGTTAGGGAGGTAGCCGGCGTAGGGGTATTGCCCGAAGTTCACAGCGGCGTGGAGAGCTGAAGCTATCCAAATGACGATTGTGCACGATTGGATTAGGTCTTCCCTTGTGTTCATTTTAGGCCACCATGGTTTGTCTTTCAAATCTCCATGCCCGACATTGCGAAGCTCTATCCACCATGATTGAACTTCAGTGTCTTGTTCGACCATTTCATCTGATTTATAGTAGAAACACGTGTATTCTCTAACCCATGTCTCAATTGCAGACCAGATCTCGAGCCCATCAACGGCATAAGGGTAATCTTCTATCAGAAGCTTGAGGCCATGAGGGCTACTTGGATCAGGAACTGCCACTCCTCTGAAAACCGGGTAAAGAAGTTTCAATTTTATAGTCATGGACTCATGTTTATGAAATTTAGGAACAAGATAAATTGATTTGGAATGAAATGAACAAAACCTACCTCTTAATTAGATCAGCTGGTAGTGCCTGGTCTGTGAAAACCCAGTTCTTATAAAGAACAGCTGACATTTCCAAGGCGTATTTTCCAGGGAAGACAGTGATTTCGAGAATTCCACCGGCATTGATGAGAACTTGTCGAGCCATGGCGTTTATATTCATTGTGTCCCTGAAGTGTGGGTGAAGAAGCTTATAGATTGGGTGCAACACACTTAATTGTCTATTTGTTGCAATGATGAAAGGTTCTATTACTGCATGAGTGTTCAACCTGCAAATGTAGTAAATTTCTGTTAGTTTCGTTTTATTTATGGCAGGTGATCAATCAATGCATATTGATTTTGTTTGTTCTAGTATTTTAGGTTATACCAATGGCTGATCAGTTGGTGATATCCAGAATCGTTCACTGCGACATAAGCTTTAGCCAACTGCCAAACAGAACCCTCAATACCGCGTTCTGCAGGAGTGAAAACTTTATTTACAGCTCCATAATGATCCCCTTGTGGATGCGGTAGACTTAGTTCAATTGCTATCGGCTTCAAGATCCCGTTATCTTGTAGAAGGAGAAGTGTTCGGGTAGCATATGTCTTAGTGGATGTCGAGTTTATTCTACTGATGTACGGCATCAGCGAATCATGATGATCCAAAATGAACAGCTTGTTCATTTCCAAAGCCTGTACATCAAGAAAGAAAGCAAGATATTAATTAGAATTTCTTATAGTTGCAATTTGAGGATATATGAATGAAATATGTGCAACACCTGATCAATAGTGAGTCCATTCAAGTGTTTTGCTATGTGTTCTTTGTTTATGGAACTATTCTGGTTTCCATATGCTTTAGGATCCAACTTGCTGGCTGGAGGGAACTCCTACATAACAACATTTTAAAAGAAATTAAGGGAGAAAGAAAACCTCGTGAATTTTGTAAATGAAGCTATGAATTTTGAAGTGTCATGTTGTACTTGGAGTCGACGAATAATGACCGGGTTCACACCAGCAAGCATTTCTCGTCCAAACTCTTCATCTGTCCTCCAAGCTGTTTTGCTATCTAGATTTGCAATTGCAATTAGTAATTTGGCATTAGACTAGAGTTTTTCAAAAGCTTGACCTCAGAGTTCGATCTAAGTAAGAGAGTAGGATATATTTGCATACCTTTTATCACATCGGGCACTGGAAATTTCAGAAATTGGTGACCATCTGAACGCATCAACTCCCTAAATAGCTGCCAAGGAACCAGATCTCTTAGGCTACCTAGTATTTCATTCGGTAGCCTCATTCCTCCTTCATAAAGATCTAGAACATCTTGAAAGCAGTCAAACTCATTTATAGTTTTGTCACATAAAGATTTGATCTCTGGGAGCAATGTCTGAACAATTGATTTCACAGCATATGCTAGAAAATCTGATAATTTAAGGTGTCGAAACCGCTCATCCCTCGGCACGTAAATGTCCAAACTCAGTAATGGCAGCCTGCTTTCACAGCTTGGATCTGTAACAACAAAATTCGGCTTATAATTAGAATTAATTATCAATGTCCTAACTTTTATTTTAATAAACAAGTTTGCTTGGACATGAATGAATTTGATTAAAAGTTCATATTCTCAACCTGCTTTTGCTGGTTTTCGACCCGTTCGCCCTCTTCGGGGATAGGGAAATTCCTTCGAACCACCGAGTACTGTGCGAACAAACTTTTTGCTCATATCTGGCATTCCAAGGTCATTGTAATAAGCATAGTCGTAAACTCTATCCCATTCCTTGAGCTCACCGGTGCCGTTTCCTCGGAGGTTAGCAAGCTCTTCTTCTCTGTACTTCCGTAGTGACTGTGGTGTTTCACTCGGGAGATAACTCTAACAAATGATCAAGTAAATAACAGTTTTTCTGTTATTAAAAAACAATTGTAAACTCTCTTCCTGGCAAAGAACCAACATCTTAAAAACCCAAAAAGAAGAATCTATTGGTAAGTCAATGAGGTAAATAATTTACAGGTTTTTTAATGCTTCAACCTCATCTTTCTTTCCTTCTTTTGTCTGTTCGAAGTGTAAATCAAGGAGGAATCAAATCTTTATCCTTTGGAAGTTTATATATTTGGAACTTTAACCCCATTGATTAATTGACTTCACGTGGAAAGTGACAGCAAAAAGATAATAAAAAATTGCAATCTCTAAAAAAGAAAAAAGTCAACTCATCTATGCTTAGCTTAATCACCAAGGCATCAGTAGCCTTTATTGAAACCATAATCACTAACAATAAAAAAATCATCACGAATCTAAACATAACTAAACTATGTCAAATTAGATATTACATAGACTTTGAATAAACAATATAAATTCGAATGGTTTGTTATATTGTTGAACTAAAAATACCTTGTTTGAGAAGAAGACACGGTCATAAGTATAACGATGAGCAGGATAAACCCAAGAGCTGCAAACAAAATGAACAGATCCATGGCCAGGAACATCGTGCAGAGTGACTGTCTTCAAGTAGAACTGGCTTGAGTGATGGTTTCTAATGATGAAAGCCCCTGGGACACCCATCCTCTCTTCCCATTCGAAAAACATCGTGAACTCGATTTCGTTTGCGGTTAATGACGGCTTCACCGTCGATATCCATTGCTCCAAATTCGCCGCCTTTCCCACCTTTGCTGCCTCAAGTCTATCTCCTGCACAGATCAGTCGTTATTTTTCTCAAAAGTTGGAAGTTGACGAGTTAGAGTAACAGCGGTTAACAAAATACTATATTGATTCTAAAGTTTAAGATGTCATGTTAACAATAAGTTTTGTTTTTGAAGTTTGACTAGATGAAACCAATTATAAAGTCAAATTTTCAAACATCCAAAAACAAAATAAAATCATTATCTAACCGGATCTAAATATATTATGATTTGATACCAATTTAAATTGCCATTAAATTCTAAAACTATGTAAAGAATAATTACGGGTTATTAATAGCCAGATTACAAAGGAATAGTACTCCAATAGTATCATTTCATCAGTTCATTACCAATTAAAACCTCAAATAAAGTTGAATTTTTTTTTTTAATTTTATTATACTTTTTTTTAAAAAAATAGCAAAATTACAAAGGAAAATAAAATTATCGGACGGTGGCTTAATGGTTTCATTGTTTGGGTATAAATCCAGTTCAATACCATAGTCACGGGTTCGATCCCGAAAATTGATATTTGACTCTCACGAGAGTAGTAATATTGTAGGTTTGTGATCTTCCTCCTCTAATTTGTACTAAAAAAAAAATCGAAGAAAAATAAAATTTTAAATATAAATAACTTTAGAACATAAGTTGATTAATTTATTACAATTAAAAATCAAAACAATTGTAACATGTTTAGAACTCAAAAGTCTAATACCTCTGACTTAGATGTCCTTTTGGGTTCACCAATTAAATGGCATCTCAGTTTTCATATTTATTGTAATATAGACTATCTTTTTCTTCTTCTTTTTTGTATAAATTCAGAGAACTGGACCACAAACCTTAATTAGAGGTATACAGTCAATTACCGTTTTTCATAATCGAATCCATGACTATAATGTTAACTGTATTACCCAGTGAACACCAAAACTAACAGGCCACCAATTTTTTGGGTACCTCTGATTTGATGTTAAGAAAACTACTTCCTAGACTTAAGATTTACCCTAATATCATGTAAATTACCGTTAAAACAAAAAAGTTGACGAACAGACCTGAACTGGGAGGATCTGAGCTGATGAGTTGAATTGAGACACCTTTTCCGAAGAATTCATGAACTCGGTCGAGAATCGAGGCCTTGACATCTTTGAAGTCGAGGACAGACTTCTTCATGAGAACAACCGTGCCTCTAATTTTCTTTCCGCTGCCGCTGCCGCCGTCGCCGTAACCGAACTTCATCAGATTGCTGGAGAAAAAACCCTCCAAGAGCTTTTGAAGCATCTCCATGCCAGGACAGATCCCCATTTTTTTTTTTTTTTTTGTGGCCAAAGTCAAGAGAAAAGAGCAACAAAAAAAATGGAGGAAGAAGAAAGAGGTTGCAAAAGAATGGCAGTCTATTACAACAAAATATATGAAGTGAGAGAGAAGATCAAATTACAGATAAGGCTTTGTATGTAGCTTCTGAAATGATTTGAAGGTCTTTTGTAATGTTTTTCTTCGCGGCACCACTTCTATGCACCCACTTTAAGAGTTTATAAACAAAAAGTCATTATAAAAAATAAAAAAAATTGTCAACAATAAACAATCACATCAACGATAGTTTTGGTGAAGGTGCAACCATGGCTACATCTAAATTTTTTTCAAATTTAAATTAGTTTGTTAGAAATGGTGTGATGTAATATATGACTTTTCTATTTTTTTTTTAAATCAAATATATAACTTTTCTATTGCTATATACCATATGTATCCCTTTTTTTTAGTATATATTGGAGGAGGAAGAATAACAAACCTTACATAAAGGGTATCACTATTCTTAAATAATTGAAAGTCAAATATTGATTTTCGTGATTGAAGCTGTGGACCATGATGTTAAATTGATTTACAACTAAACAATTAAATTATTGCATCATTAACTCATTTGATCTATATGTGTCCCTTTAATTATTCTCTTATAAGTAGGATAAGTTTGAATATTATTTTTTTATATAATTCAATAAAAATATGTCACTTCAATTATGCTGTTATCACTACATACTACACCGAGGTTGAAAGTTGGGCCGAAAAATATTTTTTATGAATATAATTAAAATATTATCTTCAATATTAAAGGATACATTTCACATTCACATATTAATATATTGCTAAACTTTTAATATTGTAACTAAAATGTTTTGGCCATTTTTTTAGATGTTGAATAAATAAAAAATATAATATTATAATTAAATATTCAAACTAATTTAATAATATTTAATTGGTTATTGAAATTACAAAGTAAAAAATGAGATAAAATTACAAAATATCTCTCAAATTAAACATGGGAAAACATAATTTAATCAATAAAAAGAGAAAAGTGCCCACCAACATAGCTACATAAAAATATACTAAATGAACAAAAGGAAATTCTTCTATTTTACGAGATTTCCCAAAATAAAACTCCCATCATAGTGTGGTTGGGAGAGTCTTGAAAAACCTGGACATCCATAATATTTTCAATTTTTGTAAATATAATTTTATAAATAAAGTATATTTTATCATTTATATTTACAAATCTAAAATATTTTTTAAGAGTAGTTTTCTATATATATATTTGAAGCCAAAAATGAATGGAAAACGTATTTGAAGAAAAAAAGGAAAGAAACAAAAAGTTAAAAATGATGGCTTTAAAAATAAAAATAATCAATATAATCTAAAGGAGGAAGAAAAAGTTAAATAAATAAAAACGAAACAGAACATAAATAAAACGATGGGAAGAAGAAAGAGAAAAATAAAATAAAATATAAAGAAAAAAAGAAAAATAAATAATAAAAAAGCCAACAGTTAGGACTTTGAATCATTTTTTTTTGTATAAATTAGAGAGAGACCAACAAATCCTACACAAAGAACACTCCTATTCTTAAATAATATGAGCCAAATATCAATTTCTAGGATCGTATCTTGATGTTGAACTCGATTACCAACAAATAATGAAATCACTAACTTACTGACCCTTTCGGTACTACATGGTAAACCATGATCATCCTAAATCTTAGGGGACCATTACTTTTTTTTTTTTTATAGATATAGGGGACCATTACTATTGAACTATATAGTTTTTTTTTTTTTTTTTTTTTTTAACATCTCAAGTAATTGAGAGAGTAGATGTATGGTTTAATCTCGAATCATTCTAATTTTGGTGCTCTTCTCCATCTCTTCTTCTATTTTGTTTTTGTGTTCATCTCATATTAGATCGATTCGGATTTATACTTGAATTTAGCTTGAAATTTGGGCAAATTATTGTTACACATGCTATTGGAGTTCGACTTCTTTTGACTTTTATCAACCTATCTATAAACACACAAACTTTAAAATTTACAACTATACCTTTGAAATTTGTGGTGTCGAAATTTGGCCATTCGGGATCAACAATATAACTTATTTCGAGAAAGAGATGGCTGAACAAAGAGATAAGCCTAGACACTGGTGTGATGTGAGCCACATGACCTTGATACTATGAAAATATCAATATCCCATTTAGTTAGGATTAAATGTTTGTTAGGGTTACTCTCGTTATTTATTTATGATATTAGTTGTTGTTAGAGCTTACTATCATTTATTAATTATATTTGTTTTATGTTTGTAACTAATAATTATTTGTTAGGAATGTCTGTTATTTGATATTATTACTTGTTTTTGTAGTTAAAGGTTAAACTGAATTGCTATGTTATTCTGATAATTATGTTAATCATTGTTTTATCTCGTGTAATATTGTGTGAGTGTTTCCTTACTAGGTTTCTCGAAACTCATCCTTTATATTTAATATTTTTGTAGGAATTCGGGGGTGTAGTAGTGGTTGACTGAGACAAGCTGAGAACACCATGGACACTGTCGTTGGTCATTTATTTCTGCATTAGTTATGGAGTCGTGTACTTTCCTTATTTTTCTCATTTTTTATTAAATCTTTTAAAGCAAAAGCTCTTATTGTTATTTTAAACGCAAGATTAGTTATTTTCCTAAAAATTCGGTCTTGATTGTTATTTTTGAATTAAATGAATTTATGCATGCATGATAATTACCTAAATATCTAGTTGGAAATTTTGGGTCGTTACAAAAACCATCAATTTTATAGCCATCAATTTAATTTGATTGAATCAATTTTTGCAATATTTAAATCTTTTCAAAGTGTTTTTTCTTTTTATTATTCATGAAAACCCTTATTTAATAAATAAAACATAATAGTTAAAAAAAATACATTTTCTAATCAACTTTAAAAAAAAACAGTATATTTTTTAAATTTATTATGATGAAATTTAAGATTTAAATCTTTAATAATGTTGAAGCCATGAACAAATAACAATGGTTGAACCAAGGTAATCATACGCTTAAACTAAAAATCTTTAAAATTCAAAAAAAGAAAAGAAAATCCCAACATGAATTATATTGTTGAATTTAAAATAATCATTAATCTAGAACTATGCTTGGATGAGACATTTTGTTTTTATTACTACACATCCTTATTATCTTTTCCTGTTTCGGTGAAGGACGGTATAAAAATGATTGAGATGGAGACAATGATGATAATCATGAAGATAGATTTTTTTTTTTTTTTTTTGGAGAAACGAAACCATCATTAATAACAATAAAAAAGACATACAAACAAACTCCTCACCAATGGAGGAACAGGTAAAAAAATACAAGATCTTAGAACTTTTGTTGTAGTCTACATGTAGACTGAGATTTATCTAAACTTTGAGAGCTACTAATAAAGATAATTTTAAAATACATAACCTAAAAAATTGATCTTGAAATATAATGGGAGTGAAAAATCCCAACATAAAAGACTAACTAAAAATTTCAAACAGTATAAAAGTTGAGTTTTGATGAATTTTAAAGGTTAAAACAACTGATAAAATATTTACTAACGTACAAGAAATCACGAAAGGAAGATGAACAAAGTCCAAGACCGTAGAGGAATGGAAACACTATCTAATTAAGGTAACACGTATTGATCTCTATGACAGCGTTTCCATTATCAATCACACTTGAACGAAACAGGTAGAATAAAAAGTAAATCTACCGAAAACAATCAAAATTTGCATGATTACCTCTCTTCCTTTTACAACCTCCCTCCCCGATGGGGTCGTCTTGGCCGCATCTAATTTTGCATTAGTAGGCTCTTGCTGTCTCGTCTCATTGCTTTTCTTGAGAAATGTATTGGGCACCTAGCTTCTTGATTTTTGTCTTCTTACTCCATGGTCTTCAAATACTCTCAACTGATGGGACCCACATGATAATGAATACCTCTATTGTTTGATTCACCAAATAATTCATTCAAAAATAGACACACAACAAGTTATTATTGGCAATTTTCACATGTGTGTACTATCATTATTAAATTATTTAGGTTAAAATACCATTTTAGTCATCGACTTTGGAATTTATTGCATTTTGATATCTTGACTTTCAAATGTTAATTTTGGTCCATCGACTTTTTTGTTTGTTCAATTTTGGTCCATAGACTATAAAAAAAGTTAAAAAATGATCATCTTAGTTGAATAAAATTTTTCTCACTCCTAAATCATTTTCTCTCTCCTCCATCTTTCATCATTTTTCTCTCTAAAAGTTTTTATCTCTTTCAATCAACCTCTCTTTTTTGTTTTTGTTTTTTTTCTTCTTTCATTCTCTTTTTTTTTTTCTTTTTGGTTCCATGGTAAACTACAAATTTTGAAAAAAAAAGTGACAAATTAAAGTAGGAAAATGATTATTTAGGAAAATTGTCTCTCTAAAAGAATTTGATGAGATGAATTGAAGAGAGAATAAGAGGAAAAAAAAAGGAAAGAAGACTAGAGAGGTGAATTTAAAAACGATAAAACTTTTAGAAAGAAAATGATGAAATATGGAAGAGAGAGAAAATAATTCAATAGTGAATAAAATCATTTGACTTAAAGACCAAATTTGAACATTTAAATTCGAGAGACCAAAATTGGAAAAACAGCGAAGTCGAGGAACTAAAATTGGACAAACAATAAACTCGAGGGACCAAAATTGAACATTTGAAAGTCTAGGGATCAAAATGGAAAAAATACAAAAGTTGAGGGACCAAAATAGTATTTTAACCAATTATTTAATATTTAGAAGTGGAAGATTAAAAAAAATTGTTTAAAGTACATATCAATTAGTGTTTTTTTAGAGTAAAATACCATTTTGGTCCTGAACTATCATCAAAATTTCATTTTGGTCCCTGAACTTTTAAAAGTTCAATTTTAGTCATTGAACTACGCTTTTTGTTCCATTTTGGTCCATGAACTTTCAAAAGTTCAATTTTAATCCTTGAACTTTCTAAAAAGTTTAGAAATAGTCCTTGAGTTAATAAAAAAAAAAAAAAAAAAAAAAAAAAACCAAAGTTAAAAATGGATGAGGCAAAAAATAATAATAATAAAATCACTTTCATCTTCTTCGCC